>PVJH01027693.1:0-28331 GCA_004026705.1 Nesogale talazaci | reverse complement strand
TGGAGTCTAGCCTGTTAATCTGGAGATAGCCATTGAGTAGCCAATGAGGCATCTATGTGGGCATGGCTTTCTCCTGAGACTTCTGGGAAACCTCGCGATATTTCCCTCGTGAAGATGAGAAGCTATCTTCCCCAGTTGTTGGGAGTTAGTCTCAGAGAAGATGAATCACAGACAAGACAAGATGGCAGCATCCAAGAGGCTGGAGGAGCCGACGGAGAGACCACATGGCTTTGACCTGATGGAGCCAGACCTCTGAAGCTGAGGCGGCCACATGGAGACTTCTGCCAGCGATGAGTTGCTTCTGCTGTTGATGGACCCTGAGCCCTGGAAACGAGGAGCCCAGGGAGACCCCTGCTGGGATTCTGCACCCACTGACCTGTGACTTTGTGAGTTGGAAGGAGGCTTTATAGACTGATTTTGGGCATATTGGTTAATATTGGACTTATGACTTTGTACTGGGCTAGATTAGTATGCTTTCTTAATGCCCTATTTCATATATATTTATACACACACACACATATATATATAAAGCTATTCCTTATATCCATAAGTATGTCCTTGAATTTGTTCCTCTAGTCTACCCAGACTAACACACCCAGGGAGGAGGCCATATGTAGATCCTTGTAATCAGTTCCCCCTTTCTATTCCACCTTCCCTCCACCCTCCCGATATCACCACTTTCACCACTGGTCCTGAAGGGATCATCTGTCCTGGATTCCCCATGTTTCCAGTTTCTATCTGTACCAGTGTACATTCTCTGGTCTAGCTGGATTTGTAAGGTAGAACTGGCATCATGATAGTGGGTGGGGGAGGAAGTATTTTAGAACTAGAGAAAAGTTGCATATTTCATCATTGCTGCACTGTACCCAGACTGGAACCCTTCTGTAAGGGGATGTTGAGTCACCTACCAATGGGCTTTGGATGCCCAATCTGTAGCTACCCTCATTTATAATGATATAATATTTAGTTCTTTGATGCCTGATCCCTGATTCCTTCGACACCCGTGGGTTGCACAGGCTGATGTGCTTCTTCCATGTGGGCTTTGTTGCTTCTGAGCTGGATGTCCACTTGTTTACTTTCAAACCTTTAAGACTCCAGACACTCTGTCTTTTGATAGCCGGCCACCATCAGCTTTCTTCACCACTTTTGCTTATGCACCCATTTGTCTTCAGTGATCGTGTTGTGAAGGTGAGCATCATGGAATGTTAATTTAATAGAACAAAGTATTCTTGCATTGAGAAAGTACTTGAGTGGAGGTCCAATGCCCATCTGTTCTACATGGATCATTTTAGAATTGATTTTTGAAACGTGGATCTTTAGCACAGCTAGAAGTCTTCTTAAAACTCTGTTAGAGTCTATCCCTCCCTCTCCAACACATACTCACTCCTTCATTCAAGAGCCTGGGTGGTGTAGTGAGTTATGTGTTGGGCCGCTAACCTTAAGGTGTGCAGTTTGAAACCACAAGCCTATCCATGACAGCAAAAGGAGGCTTTCTACTCCTGTGCAGAGTTTGTTCTGGAAACCTACAGGGATCGTTCCACCTTGTCCTGAAGAGTCACTAAGAGTCCGAATTGACTTGACTGGCAGCTAGTTTGATTTTTTTTTTTCAGAGCCATTTGGTTTGAGAGCTTCTTTCTTTCGAGAGCTTCTTAATACCGAGGGGACAAGACACAGCAACATCTGTCTGTGCTTCCAAACCAAGTGGAAATTATTATCTTCTTTCGATTATCTGTCACTTTTCCTCCCTCTCAACGTGCTTGAGTTGGTCGGTGTAACTGAGGGACAGCAGGAGGGCCATTTCTCCCTCCCTCAAGTTGCTTTGCTCACCCCCTCTCAGACCGTCGGGGAATGTTAAGGCTTTCTGCTCTGGTAAAGCCTTCGAAATCCTCTACACGGTCCCTGTGAGAAGACTCGGTGGATGACAGGGAATTTGGTTGCTGTTGTTCGTTTGTGTGGTAGGATGGTGGGGGGGCCTCGTTGAGATCCGGGAGTTAAGGATAGCGTATCGGTATCTGAATATGATTTTGTGGCCTTCAGCAGATTAGTTTCGGGCTGAGCCCCGGTGGTGTAGTGGTTGTGCACGGGAATGCGGCCCACTGGGACGGAGGTTCAATTCCAGCAGTGGGGCTGGGCCTCCTACTCCCACCACTGGAGAGCAGTGATGCCCCCCCCCAAAAACAACAACAACAACAACAAAAACCCAAAAAAAGCAGATTAGTTTCTCGACACTGACATGGAAAAACCTCAGAGAGATGGATTGACACAGTGGCCACAGTCATGGACTGAAACATGACAAGGACTGTGAGGATGGGGTCAGACCCGGCAGCTCTTCATTCTGTTAGACACAGGGTCCCTATGAGTCAGACCCAACTCATGACCACCACCGCCACCACCACCACCGTGACTGTCATGGGTAATGTCCTCATTCATGTTTGGTGAGCATTGAATGACCTAGCAAGTATTACATTGCTAGTTCTTGCTCAATCAACACCATCGGCGAGAACTAGTGAGTGTCTTTTCTTTGTGTCTTTAGCCCTCACTCCTGTGACACAGGATTTCTGACTGCTCGCTTTCTGTTCTAGTCAGGGTCCTTCCCACCCCCCTGTGCCATCATCGCTCCCAAGTTGCAGGCATCGTTCAACCCATTTTCCCGATATCTCCCCTTATTTCAGTTTAGAAGCCTTATTTAGATGCCAATATAGAAGCCTTATTTCAGTTTTATCCAGAATCTCCTAAACCTTCGAGGCATTTTTTTTTTTCAAATCTCATCCTGCTTCTTTGCTTTGATATCAACTAGGCCTGAGAAGTTGACTTCTTGTCTTGTTTTCCATCCAGCAATCTTCAAAACCTGTCCGGATAGCGCATATTACAAATGCTTCCTTCTGGGGGCTGGAGGAAGGTTGAAGTTGCAGGTAGCTAAAGCCATCTGTAGAATGGACAACAGCGCTTCTTTTCTGAATGTCCAGATTGCACACCATGGAGGGCAGTCATTGAGCAAGCTCTGAAGGCTGAACCATGGAGCTGCAGGACAGATCGAGAGAGATACTGATCGTACCCTCATGAAGCCTATAGAATTGTCACAACCACTGCGAGAAGACCCCCGGATAATTGAGTCACTTGTTCACTGGCAAAGAGCTAGGGACGGGCAGAGCCACAGGGTGAACCCAGGGCTGACTGACGCCCAGGCTGGCACTTGTCACCCAACCTCCCTGGACAGTGTCGAGTCTGAAGTCTTTGTGTGGGCTTAGCCACAGATGGGTGGGGATGAGGAGCCGAGAGGTCCGAATGCGCTGGGAGAACGGACTCTGGCATTGCTTTTTGTGTGAGTCACAGCAGAGAAAAGACTGGGGTGGGAGGGGCGCTCCCTGGGGGGAGGAGGAAACAAAAGGAGGGGTGGGATGGTGGGGGGAATGCATACATGTTTGTGCGTTGCCATCTGTGGCTTTTGTGGGTTCTTTGGGGTGCTGATGATTTCACCACCCCTTGGGGGTTGCCATCTTGGGCTGCTTAAAATCACCCTTGGTGTCTCTGAGGGTCACCACGGGTACTTCTTCTATGGTCTTTGGAAGTCGGCTATCTTCTCGTCTGGCGAAGTGCTCACATCTTGGGTGGTCACCACAAGGCCACAAGCTTGAAATGACCAGCTGGACGCGGGAGAGATGTGGGGTCTGCTACTCTTGCGAAGAGTGACAGTCTCAGAAGCCCACAGGGACAGTTCTGCCCTGTCCCAGGTGGTCACTCTGAGTTAGCATCTACTCGATGGCAGTGAGTTTGGTTTGGATTTGGGCTTCCAGTTGCTAATCCCTACCGACTGGCTCCAGGGCCCCCGAGGATCAACTCTTCCCCACCCCCCACCCCCGCCCGAGGAAGCCCAGGCCTGACCACTGGCACGGACAGTGGAACCTGGGCAAGTTTTCCTGGGTCTGCACCATTTGATGTAGAGAAAGGCCAGTGACAAATGTCCTGGAAAGGCGGCGAGGAGTTGGAGGCAATGCAGTCAACCGGGGAGACTCAATGAGGGACAGGAGGGAGTCAAGTAAAAAGACCTGGTTACTTGAGCGGCCCATGTGTTCCCGTCTCCAACCTCCACAGCTGAATGGGTTCTTAGGGGGTGGTCATGTAATTAAAGAGTAAATTAAAGAAACATCAGACAGAGCACGCAAAGGCTCATTTCTTCCGTGGAGCCCCGAACCAGAGAATGTGTGACGATATTCTCTCGCTGGCTTATATCGCCTCGGGCTCGCAAGTCACGTTGTACACCTACACGACAGGGAAGGGGTGTGTGAGAGGCACGCAGCAAGGGAAGGTAGTAGAGGCATACATGCCACAGGAAGGTGCATACGTCCCAAGATGGGCGGGTTCTAGAGTTAAGATGGCGACTCAACCTTGGTTGTCTCTGAGCGGGCTTGATCTTAAGTGCCCCCGACTCTTCTCCAGGGAAGCAATCTGTGATCCTTATCAGAAGGGAGGGGGCTGGACTCAGGGTACGTTGGGCTGGTGGTTTTTGCTGGCAGACAGCCTTCAAGCAGTTAACCTTCAACCGTATGGTGGCAACCACGGGCTTTCAAGCACTGTCTTAAGTGTCACATTGCTAGGCGGGGGTGGGGTGGGGTGGGGAGGGGAGTGGGTGAGGGGAGGAGGACATGGTGGGGACAACTTTAGTTAGGGGAATGTGACTTGGATTCAGTTCCAACTCACAAGTGTGAAGGCTTCCCTCCACCAGCCTCTTAATTGTGGGTATGAAGAACTTACCCCCACACACTCTCTTCTTGGTCCTCAGTTTTCCAAAATGCAAGCTGGCTTGTGCGGAACTCTGTTTATAGAAGAACTGGGAGGCAGTCTCTGGACGGCTAGGTCTTCGACGTTCACTTGTTGCAGCCTTGACTCTTGACCCTAGATGGCCGAGATAGGCCTTTGCCGATGGCACACATTTTAAACCTTCAAGATTGTGAAGAAGTCTTTAGCTTGGCAGTTCTGTTTCCTCCAAGTGAGGACGTGATCATGGAACGGCCCAGCTCCAGCTCCCTGGTTTTCATCACGTGTAGCCTTGTCGGGCTTTGTGGGATGGGGTTGTCCTTCCATCTTGGATGTTCTTTTTGTTGATCCTTCTTGTTCCCTGCAAGCACCTACTCTCCTGAAAACCAGGTGATGCAGTTGATCTGACTCGTGGGAGAGATACCTCGGTCCTTGGCTTTGATGAAGAAAGAATTCATACCAAAGCCTGGTTTGTGATCCAAGTGCATTTATAGAGGTTAGAAGCAGCACAAATGCGTGGGACCATGGCTTGGCCACACAGCATCGTGTGTTGGAGCTCTGATAAAGGGCGGGCCAGAACAGAGCTCTGACTTTTTAGTCTCTCCCTAACCACCACTGGGAGACGTGGTCAAGGGTACTGGTTAACCCCATTGGCTGAATTAAATTCGCCTGGCCCAGATGGGCCAATTCAGGAATCCCCACCAAGGTGTATCAACCCTTCCTGACTGGAAGCTCAAACATCTGAGCATGCGTAATGGACACCCCAGTCTCTGTGCTAACTACCTAACAATGCCACCATGCAAAAGAAAGACCTCTTCCCAGGGTTCTTGAGGCACTGAGCTCCTGGGCCTCCCCACTTTCCTGCACTCTCTCCCCTTGGGATCCCTGCCCCCTGGGTGCCCTGCTGCTCCAGGTTCTGGCACAAGTCCCCAACAGATGGCTGTGGGAGGAGGCTGGTCTAGTCTGGTGGGAAGAGGACTAACAAGGAGGCATTGTGGTGAGCTCAAGATGTGGAATGGGAGCTCTCTTTATCCTGGGGGGCTTCATTTCTGGCACAAATCCTTAGAAAGTTACTGTGAAAGAGAAGTTTGTCTTCAAGCTTGAAGGTCCTGTCAGAAGCTTAGAAATAATTAGGCAGATCCCACCCCCATCCCCGCCTCCAGTCCTCGGCACCAACCTTAGCCTCCCTTGATACCCACGTGGACGGGGGCTTGAGCATCTGTAAATGGAGCTATTGAGGAACGAGGAGACATTCATGCGGCCTTGAAAAAGACCCTGTTTTCTGAGCCTGCAAGTCTCCTTCTGTGCTCCATCCCTACGTCAGACATGTAGCCAAGGACTTCAATTCCTTTGCCTGTCCTGCATGTCCCCTTATATGCTCCAGCCCCACATCAGACATGTAGCCAAAGACTTCCACGCCTTTGTCCTTTCAACACAGTCCTCAGAGAAAGACACCACGCTTGGACAAGTATGGAAGAGACAAAAAAACAGGAAGACCCTGGACCAGATGGATGGACACAATGGCTGCCATCATGGGCACAGGCATGGGGACAGTGGTGAGGAAAGGGCAGGGCCATGTTTCCATATGTTGTGTATCGGGGTCACTGTGGGCTGTAACCCACTCAGTGGCACCTGCCACCAACAGCAACAGCGAAGGCTTCCAATCCAGACCCCTTTCAATGTTCTTTGAGTCCTGAGAACTCTAAGATCAGGGTTGGGGGTGGATGGGGTCAGGGTTCACGAGGAAATACATTCTCATAGGACAGCACTTGTTGCCTTAAAAGAACGAGCAGGTGCATTGTCACTTGGTGAAAACACACACACACACACACACACATTCTAAACTGGCTGACACCTCTTGTTCTCCAGAAGAGGGACTGGTGGGTTGGAACTGCCAAGCTTACCCTGCTGTGTTAGCAGGGCTCCTTAAACTAGAAATAGAAGGAAGATATCATAACACAAGAGTGCATGCAAAACCAACGACCCACATTATCCTCCATGGGGAAAGGCTGAGGAGCTTCTCCTTGAGAACAGAAATTACACAACGTTGCCTCCCCCAATCCAAAACCCAGTGGATGCCGACTCACAGTGACCCCACAGGAAAGGGTCGAACTGGCCCTGTCAGTTTCTAACCCTGCAGCTGTCTGTGGGAGTAGAAAGCCTCATTTTCCTCCCAAGGAGCAGCTGGTGGTTTCAAACTGCTGGCCTTGTGCATGGCAGCCCCACGTGTAGCCGCTATGCCACCTGGGGTCCTGCAAGGATGTCCACCAGCATCTGATGCCGTCTTTTACTGGAAGGCCTAGTCAGAGCAGCAGTGCAAGAAAGAGAAACAAAGTGCATATAAATCAGAAAAGAACCAATGCAATCCTTTTTCTTAGACATACAACTCCCACATGGACGTTTCAGGCTCTAAATCTAAATCAAAGAGTTCTCGAGTGCAGGAGGATGCTGGATCAGTGCCTCCCCCCCACCCCCCACCCCCAGGTCAACTGGGTTCCTTTGCACGAATGGGAAGAATTCTGCAAAGGGAATTGAGATGACTACTCCATTGATAAAGCATCCTCCCCCCAATACCGAAATTCCTAAAAGGAACCTCATCAGAGATGTAGAAGACCAGGGACACAATAAAGCATGGTGCCTGTTAGTGTGACTGAGCCAGCTCCGCCTGACAGAGATGTCATGTTCAACAGAAGGAAACGCTGGCTGGTCCTCTGACCTGACGATCACTGCTTCTGCGAGTCTGTTGATGCAGCCATTGTGTTGGCCCACCTTGCCGAGAGCGTCCCTCTTTTCTGTAGATCTTCTGCTTTCCCGAGCACGGGGTCCTTGCCCAGAAACCAAACGCTCTTTGTCACAAGTCCAGATAGGTGAGGTGCAGAATGGCCATCCTGGCTACCAAGGAGCATTCTGGCCAAGATTCTGCCAAGTACAGATTTGGTTGTTCTTCTGGAAGTTTCTGGTGTATTCAATATTCTTCACCAAAGCCACGCTTCAAATGCACCAGTTCTTCTCCAGCCTTTCGGACTGATGTCCCACACATATGAAGCAATGGAAAACTCCATGATCTGGGTCAGGCACACCTCAGTCTCCAAAGGGATGTCTTTCTGCTTTAATATTTTAAAAAGGTCTTTAAAAATCATTTTATTGGAGGCTTATACAACTCTTAACATCATCCATCTATCCATCCATCCATCCATCCATCCATCCATCCATCCATTCATCCATCCATCTCCATCCATCCATTGTGTCAAGCACATTTGTACATTGGTTGCTAACATCATTTCCAAAACATTTTCTTTCTACTTGAGCCCTTGATATCAGTCCTCATTTTCCTCTCTCCCCACCCTCCTCATCCTCTTTCTCCCTCCCTCCTTCTCTCCTTCCCTCTCTCCCTCCTTATTTCTCCCTCCCTCCCTCCCTCATGAACCCTTGATAATTTATCTTTTGCTCATGTCTTACACTGTCCGGTGTCTCCCTTCACCCACTTTTCTGTTGTCCAGCACCCTGAGAGGGGGGCAGGTAATATGTAGATCTCTGTGATTGGTTCCCTTCCCCCCACCTTCCTCTCACCTTCCTGGTATCTCTACTCTCAATATTGTTCCTGAGGGCTTTATCTGTCCTGGATTCCCTGTGTTGCCAGCTCTTATCAGTACCTGTGTACATGCTCTGGTCTAGCCAGATTTGTAAAGGTCATGATAGTAGTGGGGAGGAAGCATTAAAGAACTTGAGGAAAGTCGTATGTTTCATCTGTGCTACACTGCACCCTGACTGGTTCATCACTTCCTTATAAGTGATGGGGATGTCCAGTTGCCTACAGATGGGATTGTGTATCTATGCCATACTCCCCTTCATTCATAATGATAGGATTTTTTGTTCTGGGTCTTTGATACCTGATCTGATCGACACCTCATGAGAGGCTTGGAAGTCATGGACCACATGAGCTGTCAACCAATCGTGGGACGGGCACAGGATATTGCAGTGCTTTGTATCATTGCTCAGGGGGCCACTAGGGGTTGGGGGCTCCCTTGACAGCAGATACCAGCAGTTATTCAAGTATGACTCTTGTCAGGAAAGTTAAAAAAGAATCCAGGAGATGGAAGAGCCAGCAGGAGACTAGAAACAGATCGAGCTGCATTAGAATTGGCCTGGATGTCCAGAGTTTGACCCAAAGGGGGTACAAACCTCTCACTAGATTCGTTGTGGACTATGCCTAAGAGAGCGAGTGTGAGATTATCTCTTGTGAGATAAGAAGAACTCCCTGAAGCTCTGAATATGCGTTTAAAGACTGGGGGTGGGAAGAAGAACCCATTGACAATTAAAAAAAAAATCCTTAAAAGATGAAAAAACAGGCTGAGCCCTGGTGGTGTAGTGGTTGAGTATGGGACTGCAGCCCACTGGCTTGGCGGTTCAAATCCAGCAGCCGCTCTCCAGGAGCAAGTCTGGGCCTCCCACTCCCACCAGAGAAGTGATGCCCCCCTCCCAAAAGATGAAACAACATCAAGCTAGCCTTCTACTTCTCCATAAGACTAGTTACTGAAAAATAGGGGAATAGTATCCAGAATGCTCATGAAAATGCAACAAGGGTGATAAAGTAATTTTAATCCAGCTAAATTGTAAATCAGGTATAACAGTAACAGGAAAGCAATTGGGATATAAATTACTTTCAGTATATTGTTCCCCTTGGTTATATATATATATATATATATATATATATATATATATATATACTCACTGCCATTCAGCCAATTCTGACAAATCGTGACCCGCGCAGCCCCTGTGAGTTTCTGAGACTGTAACTTATGATGGGAGTAGAAAGGCTCGTTTTTGTCCCATGAAGCTGGCCAGTGGTTTGGAACCGCTGACCTTACGGTGAGTAGTTGTCACAGTCAAGGTGTTTCTTGTGCCAATCTGGCCAGTGAACACAAGTAGGATGGCCCCCTTCTTCTCTCTTATTCTCTGAGGGGTGGACCAGTGTGTGGCTGCCCTAGCTAGTTCTCTGCTTCAACTGGCACAGCTCACTTCCTGTAAGACATCCCCGAGGAGAATCCACTTGGACTTACCTCGGTGCTGGAGAAACCCCTGTCAGCGTTGAGATGCTGACACGCTCACTGATTCGACATTCCTCCAGTAGTCGGCGTCGTTGGGTGTGTTTTGTGAGATGGAGGGGGACTTTGTAGATCGATGTCGGACACATGGGCTAATGTTGGACTGATGGACTTGGACAGCACTGGGTTGTGATGCCTTCTTCATGTACACTTACCCTTTATATAAAATTCTCTCATAAAATATGAGTGTCTATACATTTTGTTTTTCTAGTCTACCTGGACTAATGCAACATGTAACCACTATGGCACGAGGACGTCTTAAAAAAATATGATGGTTTATAGACCTTAGCCATTAAAAATAAAAGCAAAAGAGGGCTGAGCCCCGGTGGCATATGTGGCTGAGTCTCAGACTGGGGCCTGAGGGCTTGGTGGTTCAAATCCAGCAGCAGCTCTCAGGAACAAGGTTGGGTAGCTCATATGACCACCAGAGGGCAGTGATTCCCCCTCCCCCAAATAAAAGCAAAAGATAATCTAACATATTTCTGGGGACCAAGCTCAATTCGTAACAGTGTTCTTGCCCAGTTTATGCACTGGGGCATTTAGAATTCACTTAGAATATCTCTCCTTAGGATGCTAATAGATGCCCTTTTGTGGTCCTACTTTCCATCATTATTGTTCTAAGAGGAGGCACCCTTGGATTGTTCGTCATTTGGAGGACTTTGACTCAGAAGGGACCGTGGTCTGGCTAGGGTCTGGGGAAGGTTATCAGAGTAGGGAACTATCCGTGGCAGATGTCCAATTCAGTCCTATGCTGTGGGGCTACTTTTGCACCAAGGACTGGTTCTTCACACAAACAGGGAGAGCTAATGACTAAACATTGTGCTTAAACTAGCCATCGTATCCAGAGCTGGAGTCCCTCTTTTGGAAGGCAGTAAGGTTGACTCAGAGAGCTGCTTCCATTTTCCAGAGTAAACCAGCAACCCATGAGCGGGGAGTTAGTCTCCCCTCCATGTGCCCGGATTGGACGTTCCCCATCCTGGCTCCTATTTCTGGTGCTAGCAAGGGGACTAGGAATGGGTTCAGGGGCAGACATCACGGTTCTCATTGGGCGTGGTGGAGAAGGGCTGGGTTCTCTTGGTGTTGAGGGGGACACAGATCAGGTTTCCATCCTACTCTGAGGGGAAGTCTGCCCTATTTCCCCCCAACCACAGCAGATGACAACCACATCCTGAAGAGTATGATAAATTCCGGAATAGGTGCGGTCAGAGGAAATGAAGCCACATGGTCCTCCCCCCTCCTATAATTTTCTGTGAGTAAAATAGCATTGTGAATCTTTGGGGGAGGAGAGTAGAGGTTCAGTAGAGGTTCAAACATATAGAACTTCTATTTGCTGTTAACTGAAGACTCCCACACTGGAAAAAAAAAACACAGAAAGCATTGCCCCTCTTTCAGACAACCTGAAAGTCCTAGTTGTATTTAACTGAGGAATGACACTCTTTGGCCTCAATAACAGAAAACCCTGTGGGGAAAGCTGTTCATGGACCACCGATAATCCCCTCCTCTGTCTTACAAGGTCTCTACAAGTCTAAGTCGATGCCAGGGACACAGTCACAAGGCGGAGAGGAATGAAAAGGGGAGGGAGAAGAAGTGGGTGGTGGCAAGAGGCTGGAGCACAGAAGAAATGGGATTCTGCTGTGCTCCGGCTTGAGGATCCTTCTCTTTCTGTCCCTGTTGGCGTTTCCGCTCAAGGTTTCCAGGTGAGTGCTTGGACAGAGAGTAACTGAGGCAGCCCAGGGTCTGGGGATGTCTAGGGGCTGTTCTGGGCTGTGCAGAGTGCTTTTAAAACCTTAATGCATACATGGATCACTTGGAGATGTTATTAAGATTTAGATATGCCTTACCAAGTCCAGGATCCCTGGTGGCATAGTGGTGATGAGTCGGGCTGCTCACCATAAAGTCAGCAGTGTGAAACCACCAGGTGCTCCATAGGAGAAGAACAAGGCCTTTTTACTCCTGTAAAGAGTTGAGCAGGGGTCCTCGAGCTTTTTAAACAGAGGGCCAGTTCACTGTCCCTCAGACCGTTGGAGGTCTGGACTATGGTTAAAAAAACAAAACAAAACAAAGCTATGAACAAATTCACTGTCGGCCCGGGATGAGTCGGCTGCTAAGCAGGACAGCAGCAGCGGCAAAAACACCGGCAGGCTGGATAAATGTCGTTGGAGGGCCACCTGTGGCTCGCGGGCTGCAGCTTGAGGACCCCTGAGTCACAGTCTTGGCAATGCACAGGGCCCGTTCTACCCGGCCCTATAGCATTGCCACGGAGTAGAATCCACTGGATGTTAGCAGCGAGTGATTGGTTTGGGGTTTTGAGTAAGTCTCGAATGTGCCCCCCAATTCTGCATTCCTGCTGATGCGAGGACTGCTGGTCCACAGACTACACTTAGAGTAAAAGATTCTAGAATGTTCTCCAGGGGAGGTGGGTGGGTGTAGAGCCAAGAGACCGAGTCTTGCCCTGTTGTGTCCTCCTTCACTAGACGTTTTCTCTGTCACACCTTACGTCTTGGACATGGATTCTTGAAAATTTCCTAAAACAATCCCCTCCCCCCAAACAAAAACCAGGAGATGCTTAGGAAAACTTTGATAAAGGTCTCATTGGGTTTGCCAACCACAGACTGGCTGGTGGGTTAGGCTCCCCAACCCCTCCACTGAAGAAAGATGAGGCCTTCTGCTCCTGTCAGACTTATAGCTTCAGAAACCCTCAGGGGCAGTTCGACTCAGTTCTAAAGGGTCTCTGTGAGTCAGATGGACTCAGTGGCCGTGAGTTTGGAGGCTTGGGCTTGCACTGAAATGAGATGACAAGCTACTAAGTGAATATTGCCAGCTCTCTAGAGAAGTTCAGGGAAGAGCTGTCAGATCCCCAGGCCACTGTCCCCAACGCCAGGACTTTTGAGAGTGCCAGGGCTCTAGGCTCCCTCACAAATGGGGCTGAGTTAAAGAGGATGTTCCCTAGCCTAGGAGGGAAGGATGAGACCTACGATCTTGACCCTACTAAGAGGGAGGCTAGAAAATCCCTTTGAGATGATCTGCTGCAGATATCATGCTTTACAGAGACAATGATTGAGGCCAAGGGTGGAGAAGTGATGGATTAGGGTTGTGCTACTGCAGTGGCTCTCAGTGGGAGTGGCTCAGCCCACTGGGGAGCATACAGCCATGGCTGCAGGCATTTGGGGTTGTCACAGTGGAGGGAGGTATGCTACTGACATCTAGTGGGTGAGACCAGGTGCAGAACAATGCCCAGCTTTCTGGAGTTTGAGAAACTTGGGATCCAGAGGGTAGGATGTCATCAGCATCGACATATCATCTTCCTGTGAGTTCCTGATGGACTTCACAGTTCTTCCCCAAAGGTTTTCTTCAAACATCCATTGAGAACGGACTCCCCAGGCATTTCCTGAAGTGCTTTCTCACCTGATAAATAAGCTAGTGATTTTAAAACGATTGTCTCCATCTTCAAATTAGAAAACATACATACATTTGTTCCTACATGCATTTATCTCGCTCATGATTAAAAGTTTCTTCTCTCTCTCTCATGATTTTTAATGACTTAATTTTCCTCTGTGTTCTGGAAGAGTTTGCAAGTGGGTTTTCCCGCGTCCCAATTTGACGTTCCTCAGAATCTGCTCTACTGCCTTCCAGGTGGGTTTTAATTCTGCTGATGATCATACGACTGATTTTAGGGGGTTTATACATGAAACAGAAAAGACATTTACAGTTGTAAATGTAGGAGGTTGGTGGCAAATTTTAACCATGGGTGCAATTTTATATCTTTCTGGATTCAGAAAGTGGGCTTCTAAAAATGTTAACCCATTTTTATAGAAGATAATTCTCAAAGGCTGATTTTTCCTCCTAAATCTTCATAATCCAAAAGAATCTGAGGGCCAAGTGGAGGGTTCAAGGGTGACTCTTCCCCCCCCAATAACTTTATTGGGGGTGCTTACAGCTAACTCTTATAACATTCAATACATCATTTGTATCAAGCATATTTGTACACATGTTGCCATATTCATTTCCAAATATTTTCTACTTGAGCCCTGGGTATAAGCTTCTCTTTCCCCCTCCCCTTTTTAAAAAATGAATCATCTTATTGGGGGCTCATATAACTCCCATCACGATCCAGACATACATCAATTGTATGCAGGCCACATGTGCACACCTGTTGCCATCATCTCTCTCGAAACATCCTCCCCAAGGGTGGCTCTGAATGGCTCAACATATACATTTCTCACAGTTACAGACAGCAACACATCCCTCTGATCACTTCAGACCACGCTGTGTAGAACGGACCATTCTGCCTAAGCTTTGGGAGGTGGTCCATACCTTACCACACTGCTGGGCGCTGTGGCTGAGTCCGCTCCAGCCAAAAGCCACCTGGGCATTGCTCAGCCGTCTTCACACAGTTTCTGTGCTTGAGTCTCCCCTCACTGCAGCTGGTTTTCAGTCCATCTCATTAGCATCCACACACATGGCCGTGTGCCTCCTTCTGGATATTCACGTTGGGAAGCTGACACAAGACAGATTAGACAAAGGTCCTATTTCCTGGGATGTTAACCTAAGAAGTCTGCTTACTCTTAAGCAGCATTACAAGGGAGACACCCGAGTGTATTCATATCCATAGGGGGAAACAAGTTGGGAACCAAACCCTGGAAGAAGCAGGAAAGGATATTTGGATACAGACTTTGAAGGGACAGGTGTGGGGACATCTCTCTCACTAAGAGGCTAGAGAAAGACATGTAAGGATGAACAGAGAGGTCGCTGAGGGTTTTCACATCAAAGAGTCTCTGTTTTCTCTGTGGAACAAGAGGTGTGTTTGGCATTTTGAAGATGAGAGGAACCAATTCTGGGCAGCGTGAAAGAGTTGCTGAGTTTTGAGGATGGCTGCTGATCGGGACGAAAATAAAAGGTGGCCAACTTGGCCTTATAGTTTAAAGGTATTTTGGCTGGGGGATTGAGGGAATTTCTGAAACCTGTTCCTTTTTATCTCTCCCCAGGAGGGAGTAGAAACCCAAGGAGCAATACTCCAAAATGACAGCTATTGCATCAATTCCAATTTACCATTACCCTATAAGACAGGATATATGGGGCAAAAGGAAAGTAAAAGGAAATAGAGGAAAGAATCAGGAGGCAAAGGAAATTTACAGAGGCCTAAATACAGGCATGTACATATGCAAATACACACATAATAAGAGGGTAATAGAACAATGTACTCGTATCTATATGTTAAGAATTAAGGTTGCAGATGGATATTGGGCCTCAGCACAAGAACACTTTGTTCTAACAATCCGGAATTCTGTGATGCTCACCTTTCCCAACACAATCTCTGAAGACAAAATGGGTGCGTAAGTAAATGTTGTGAAGAGAGCTGATGGTGCCTGGCTATCAAAAGATATAGCATCTGGGGTCTTAAAGACTTGAAGAGAGACAAGCAGACACCTATCTGAGAAGCAACAAAGCCCACATGGACGAAGCACACCAGCCTGTGTGATCATGTGGTGTCAATGGGAGCAGGTATCAGGCATCAAAGACCCAGAACAAAACCAAACCCAAGGTGAATGGAGTGGCGACCCAATGCCCATCTGTAGACAATTGGACATCCCATCACAGAGGGGTCACAGGGAAGAGATGAGTCAGTCAGGATGCAGTATAGAATCAATGAAATACACAACTTTCCTCTAGTTCTTTGGTGCTTCCTTCACCCCACTATCATGCCTCAATTCTACCTTACAAATTGGGTTAGACCAGAACATGTACACTGCTACAGATAAGAGTCTGAAACACAGGGAATCCAGGACAGATAAATCCCTCAGGGACAACAATGAGAGTAGAGATTCCAGTAGGGGATGGTGTGTGTGTGTGTGTCAAACACAAGGATCAACATATAACCCCTTCCCAGGGGGACAAATAATGGAAAAGTGGATGAGGGGTGACAGAGGATGATGCAAAAATATGAAAAAAATAATCTATAACTTATCCAGGGTTCACAAAGGAGGGTAGGGGCAGGGAGGGGAAGAAATGTGTAGTGGATATCAGGGCCTCAAGTGGAAAGAGAATACTTTGAAAATGATGATGCATATACATAAATGTGCTTGATACACTGGCTGAATGTATGGGTTGTGATGAGAGATGTTAGAGCTCCTGATAAAAGTATTAAAAATAAAAAAAGACTGGTCAGAACTGATGCTGTGGGTTTCCAAGTCTCTAACTCTTTATGGGACCAAAAGGCCACTTCTTCCTCCCTCAGAGCAGCTGGTGGATTCGAACTGTTGGCCTGTGGTTCAATCACCCATGATGCCATCAAGGAACAATGGCAAAGGAATCACGGTTTGAATTTTGATAGAGCCATTCTGAGGTTGGTCCCAAACACATTGCACTTGACTCTGCTAAGCTCTTTGGAGAGGGGGAGAAAAAACCCAAACAAATATTTGAAGGAGCCCTGGTGGTGTAGCGAGTTGTAGCCTGGGCTGCTCACCATAAGCCCAGCAGCAGGACACCCCCAGCTCCTCTGCAGGGGAAAGATGGGGCTTGTGGAGCAGCTGTCTCATTTGCATAACTGACCTTTCAGTTAACAAGCCAATGCTTGACCCACAGTGCCACCAGGGCTCCTTAAGAGGTATAATAGTGAAACATATCTAGGCGTGTGATTAAACACAGGTATAAGATTAGACCTTCTTTAACAAATTTCTACAAAAACTATGCCAGGAACACATTGTGATAAAGAGTGAAAACAATAGGATCTATATTTTAGAAGCTATGTTAGACGTGTCACTAGTTCTTGTTTGTCATAAAAATTCATTTAAGAACTGAGCCTCGGTGGCATTAGTGCTTGAGTGCGGAACTGCAGCCCACAGGCTTGGCGGTTCAAATCCAGCGGCAGCTCTCAGGAGCAGCGCTGGGTAGCTCCCACAACCACCACAGGGCAGTGATGCCCCCAAAACAAAACAAACAAACAAAACAAATTTTGGGCTGAGCCCCGGTGGCGTAGTGGTTGTGCGCAGGACTGCAGCCCACTGGGATGGAGGTTCAATTCCAGCAGCAAGGCTGGGCCTCCTACTCCCACCACCAGAGAGCAGTGATGCCCCCCCAAAAAAAAATTCATTTAAGAAACATCTGCTAGCAAGATGGGGTGTATTCAGATGCATATGATTACTCATTAAAGCCTGAAACAAAGACAGATGAAAGAATAAGAAAGAGAAAGAGAAAGAAAAAGAAAGACAAATAAGAATAAGAAAGAGAAAGAAAAAAAAGACAAATAAGAATAAGAAAGAGAAAGAAAGAAAGACATACAGTCTCAGAACTCAAAGTCAGTTCTGCTTGTCTTGTGGGGTTGCCAGGAATCCCAGTTGGTTCACAGCAGTGTGTTTGGTCTCACTCTCCTGAAGGAGCTCTGAGTAATTCCACAAGTACTTGGCTGCTCCAGGTTAATGGGCTGAACCCACCAGTGGAGAAGAAACCCTGGCAATCTGCTCCTGTCAAGGTGAGAGTCTGGGAGACACTATAGGTCAGGTCTCATCTGTCGGCCAGAGTGCCTATATATTGAGATTAACTCAGCCACAAAAAGCAATCACCATAACAGAACACTGTTGGGTCTCCTTCAAGACAGGCATCCCATCCCCGCCCAATTTGGTTAGGTATAAAGAGCACCAGGTTAAGAAGCTGAGGAGTCACTCATTTATTTTCTCTGTTACCCCCTCTGAGGTCCCTAAACCGAGAGGATTTCAGTCTTAGCACTGTGATGGGCCTTGACAACATACCTGAAGGGTGAACACCAGAAGGGGTGGTACTGGAGAAAAGAAAGACAGTAGAGAAATGTACAACACACACACAGAGTCAACACTGATTTGGTTTAGTTCAAGTCCTACATCTGGCTGTCATTACCTGAAGAAGCAATCATTTTGTTGCTTTAAAAAACAAAGAAAAGCGAGATGAATAACCAACCTAACACTCTGGTCTCTTACCACTCCGCTTTTGGTAAATGGAAGAAACCAATAATTAAATTCACTGCCTCCAAGTCCATTCTGAAGCCAAGTCTTTGTCCTGTGGAGCGGCTGATGGTTTTGAATTGCTGATCTTGTGGTTAGAAGCCCAACGTGAAACCACTACTAAAAAGTGGGGAGAGAAAGTGAGAGACAAAGACAGACTCCGGTCTTCATTGATGCTGACATGGGCTGCATTTCTCTTCATTCTAACCATCCAGATGGGGAAGAAGAGAGCGACATGCACAGGCACTTACATATTCTCTTACAGACAGGATTTCAGTAATCAGTAAATATTGTTTTTTTTCAGACCATAAGTCACCCTTTTTTCTCTCCAAAGTGGAGGAAAAACGAGGGTGCATTTTATGGTCCAAAGGCAGTATATCCCAGAACATGTTAGTATACTCGTACTATTTGGTTCAGAATTTTTTTTCTGGGGGAGGGGCATCACTGCTCTCCGGTGGTGGGAGTAGGAGGCCCAGCCCCACTGCTGGAATTGAACCTCCGTCCCAGTGGGCCGCAGTCCCGCGCGCAACCACTAGGCCACCGGGGCTCAGCCCGGCTCAGAATATTTTTTCTTGTTTTCCTGCTCTAAAAACTGCATGTGTCTTATGGTCAGGTGCACCTTGTGGTCTAAAAAATACCGTAGGTGCAATGTAGCGTTTGACTGGCCAAATCCTTGGGAAGAAAGACAAAATCCAGCCTTGAATTAAGAGTGAAAAGGCAGCCTGGAGGTTCCTCTAAAGGACGTTGAGCGATGTACCTACAAGGGGCATCTTTTCTGTTCCACAGGAAGATGTGCGGCCGGTTCTTGTGGCAGCTGTTAGTGGAAGAGAGTCGACACGCTACACCAGTGGGCCGGCTCCTGCTGCCAGTGTTCCTTGGAGTCCGCCTCTTCATCTTGGCTGCCACTGGTTCCGGGGTCTACGGAGATGAGCAGAGCGAATTTGTGTGCAACACCCAGCAACCAGGTTGCAAAGCTGCCTGCTACGATGCCTTCCATCCCCTCTCTCCACTGCGCTTCTGGACCTTCCAGGTCACCTTGGTGGCTGTGCCCAGCACCCTGTACATGGGATTCACCCTGTACCACGTGATATGGCAATGGGAAGAATCAGGAAAGGTGCCCCTTCTCCCAGAGGGCGTGAAAAGCACACAGACCACTGCTCTAAGAAGTTCCAGGCTGCTCTGGGCCTATGTGGCACAGATGGGGGTTCGACTGGTCCTAGAGGGGGTGGCCCTGGGCGCTCAGTACTATCTGTATGGGTTCAAGATGCCCAGTTCCTTTGCCTGTCGGAGAGATCCCTGCCTTGGGAGTATAACCTGCAATCTGTCTCGCCCCTCGGAGAAGACCATCTTTCTGAAACTCATGTTTGGGATCAGTGCCCTCTGTCTCTCATTTACCCTTTTGGAACTTGTATTTCTGTATTTGGGGAGACTGTGGAGGACCCAGAAGCGCAAATCTTCCGACAAGGGCCTAACGTCAGAGAGCACCAGGAGACACAAGGAGGGAAGCGATCCCTTCCCAGTGGTGGAGACAAAAGAACAGTCCCAGGAAGCAGGTACAAGCGGGGCTGCTGCCGCCCCTCTTTCTTCCTTCTCTGTGGGAATGCTCTCTTCCTAGGGCACGTCTCCCACCCTTCAGGGGAGGACCATGAGCCCATGTTACACATAGACAGACCGGTTCCAGACAAATGTGTTCTGATCCCTGTTTCCAACCCCTCCCCTATCACTTAAAGGGTGTCTTTCTATGAACCAGGACTGGAGGGCAGCTTGAGGTGGGCATTCCAAGTATTGCCTGTACCTCCCATACCCCCTACCTTCCTCTTTAGCTTTATGGAGACTTAGAAGTCTAGCTTATGCTTGATTCTCTACCTTACAGTGTTATGATGTCACCTGGCTCAAATCCGAAGGAGACCCTATCAATGGATCTTCCTCCAAACATTCAGCGGGCGGTGCTTTACAGGCAAGACAAGCTTGTGTTGTGGAAGGACTTTTAAAGGCCCATGCTGTCTGAGGTATTGCCCTGGAGAGCTCCTGTTGGGTCTTCTCACCACAATTGTCTAATGCCAGCTTGACAAAAACCTCTGTTGACAGCCAGAAGAAGTCTCCAGTACAGTCGTGCCTCCCCATGCCTTGCTCAATAAGTCCGAATGACTTGCTTCTTGTTTGAAGGCAATGGTCTTTCTTGTCTCAGTGACCCATCTGTTTTGCTGTTCGTCCACACTCTCTGCTCCTCCCCACGCCCATGGCCAGTAACTCATGAATGCCTCCTACCTCTGCAACCTATGGTCAACCCAAGGACTCCAGGTCTATGTACCCCACTGTCCTTTACTCATTTAGATGAGATTGACTGAAACACATCGTCACATCCTTTGGGAAGATTACTGTGACTCCATTAAACACCTTTGATCACGGACAGCTCTCCTCTTTGTTCAGCTCTCCATCTTTGCCTATTGCCCTGCAAGCTGCTCTGTCTCTCTAACTCAAAACAAACTCCCTGCCATTGAGTCAATTAATTTTTTTGACTCACAGAGACCCTCCAGGACAGGGTAGAACTGGTCCTGTGGGTTTCTGAGACTGTCACTTTTTAGGGGAGTGGAAAGTTGCCTCCCCCTCTTTCTCCAGTGGATTTGCAAGCTGGTTTCAAACTGCTGACTTCAAGGTTAGGAGTTCAACATGGAACCCACTACCTTATTAGCCCATTAATGAGTGGACAGCGGACTTTACTGCATTGATTCGGGGGTAACAGCAAGGGATGTTTCCTTCACAGTATGATTCAGCAGATAATTTACACTTGAATATTAGCCTTTTCTTCTCTTGAGTCTCTCCTAGTTGTTTCTGCCCGAGTGCTGTAATCTCTCACCTGATTGCCTCACCTTCTGTTTCTCCCTCCATTCTTATCAAATTCTTAATAAAGAGCAGTTATCAACTTTTGTTCTGACTTTCAGATTCTGAGATTATCCCCAAGTCTCCTTTCTGAGGCAAGACATCGGGCTCTCCAGGGATCACTTTGGCAAGAACTAATAAAATAAAATCTTGCCTTCTGCTCCACAAGTGTTTCATGAAAAGCTCCTTATCTTCGGAATAAGGAGGTGGCCTAAGGTAACCGAGGAAGAAAGCAGGCCATCATAGAGAGTCTCTTCTGGACACCTGCCACCACTCTTAAAACAGATTTACCGAGCTATAATTCATCTGCCATGTGAATAATTCACTGATATAATGTATATAATTAAATGATTTTCTTACCTACATAATTGTTCAGTCCTAAATCAATTTGTGAGCATTTTAAGTAACCCCCCCCCCCCCAAAGAAATCTCCTTTTCCTGGTGTTCACTCTCCAACCTCCTCATCCTTTCCTCCTCTCTCCAGCCCCAGTAACCACTGACCTACTTTCCTTGTCAACAGATTTGCCCCATTTTGGAAATTTCATATGAATGGATCATGTAGCATGTTGTTTGCAAAATTCCTCCATGTGTATGTATAAGTATACCTTCCTTCTTATTTCTGAATAAAATTCCATGTTTGGCTCTTCTCCAGTTTGTTTTTTTCCCCTATTTAATCAGCTAATAGCTGCTTAGGCTGTGTTAGGTAGATTTAGGAATGGAGGGGGGGAGGTTGTCCCTTGCTTGTCTGAAAAGGGCCCCTTAGAGGACGTTGGAAAGAAATCAGGCAACCACTGACCACCAGTGAGGAAGACCCCACACTGAGCACGCACAGACACAAGCCCCTCAGACCCAGGTCCAACCAATACCTTGACACACCCACCTTAGGTACATCACAGGTGGGCCTAATTCAGCCAATGAGGTCAACCTACCCCTTTGACCATGTCTCCCCACCCAGAGCTGTTAAAAGCTGGCTCTCAGCCAAGCCAATTTCTCTCTTTTGTTCTGGTCTTGTGGAAGCTCTGAACGGTGGGGACACACATACCTCTGATGCGTGTCCCTTAGGGCCCGCTCAGAATCCACTTGAGCTTGGGCCCTCTTGGCCAGCCCTCTAGCCCTCTTGTCCTGGGATTCCCCAGTTCCCCATGTGTGGCATTCTCCTCCACTTGGTTTTCGGGTCCAGCTTGCCTTCTGCACGGCTTGGCATGCTTTCCAGAAACAGCGCACACCCTTTTGAGACTGTAGAACCCGAAACTTTTCTGTTTCTTCATAAAAACTCACTTGGGCCCCCAATAAAATGATTTGTTTTTTTTTTAAAAAAAGGAGGGGGAAAGAGGAACTTATACCAAGGACTCAAGCAGAAAATATTTGGAAATGAATATGGCAACGTGTGTACAAATATGCTTGATACCAAGGATTTATGAAATGTTATGAGAGCTGTAAGAGCCCCCAATAAAATCATTGATAAAAAAACCCCACTTGGATTATAAAACCTGCATCAGAGTGAATTCTTTCAGTTTGTGAAGCAAAGAATGGCGGTGCAACCCCCTCCAGAAACCTACACTTGATTGTACTTTGGGTTATTGTGACTATTGCTATGCTATATGATGAACAGCCATGGGAAGTTTTCTTTTCATTTATTTGTTGAAGCTTTTAAAAAAAATAAGCCATTTAATTAGGAACTCTTATAGCTCTTATAACATTCATACATCAATTGTATCAAGCACATTTATACATATATTGCCATCATTTTCAAAACATTTTTTACTTGAGCCCTTGGTATCAGCTCATTTTTTTTGCTTCCTACCCCCCCCTATTCTCCCACCCTCATGACCCCTTAATAAATTATTCTTATTTTCATATCTTACACTGTCCTCTGTCTCCCTTTACCCACATTTCTGTTATTTGCCCTCTTTGGGGCAGGGGGGTGTCGTGAAGCTTTTGTATGGACACGTATGTTTGTTTCCCTTGCCCCCCCCCTTTTTTTTTAAGCTGGAGCCTTCTCGTTTCAGAACCTGTTGACACTTTAAACCCAATGACATTCTACAGTTTTACAGTTTTACTTTCCTCCAAGTTTACCAAATCTTGTTTAAAGGGCAAAGATGAATAACAAGAAAAAAGTAAATAAAGGAAACAAAAATATCTGAAAATACCCATGCCCTTATCATGGTAACGACATATTTTCTACATCTTCTTTCCTTTCTTTATCCATCCCCATTTGTCATTATTATTATTATCGTGTTTTTTTTTGGCATCACTGCCCTCTGATGGTGGGAGTAGGAGGCCCAGCCTTTGCGCCTGTGGAGCCGCTGCTGGAACTGAACCTAAAGTGGTTTCTGAAACAGTTTTATTGGCATTTCATCCACATATCACACAATTCAGTAGCTCAACCATAGCAAGAAGAGCCGTACAACCACCATCAATTTCAGAACATTTTCTTTTCCCTCACACTCATTGTTATTCAAGTATTTTTTTTCCACTTTGGTAAAAATATTTTCATCATTTGGTAAAAAACATTCATCAATTCAACTACTTCTACATGCACAATTCACCGCCATTGGTTATACTCTTGGTATTGTGCAACCACTGTTGTTATCCCGCTCCACATGGCTCTGCCCACCATTACAGTCAACTCTATGATCCTGAAGCAGAAATCCTTCCTCCTTCACCCATGGGAACCATATGTCAAGTTTGGCTTGTTTTTTTTTGGGGGGGGGCATCACTGCTCTCCGGTGGTGGGAGTAGGAGGCCCAGTCCCACTGCTGGAATTGAACCTCCGTCCCAGTGGGCTGCAGTCCTGTGCACAACCACTACACCACCAGGGCTCAACCCTTGGCTTCTTTTTCATTCAATAGTTTTCTTGATATAATTCATATATCATACACTTACATGATTAAACTGCTTATAAAAAGGATTGTCTATATAGCATCAAGATCACTTCTATTATCCATAGATTATAAACACTTGAGCTTATATATGATTTTTAAGTCATTTTATTGGGGGCTTATGCAACTCTTATCATAATCAATGTGTGTATCTATTGTATGCAAAGCACATTTGTACATTTGTTGCTATCATCATTCTCAAAACATTTTCTTTCTAGTTAAGCCCTTGGTATTAGCTCCTCATATTTCCTCTCCCTTTCTGCTCCCCCCCATGAACCCTTGATAATTTATAAATTATTATTATTTTGTCATATCTTACACTGTCTGACGTCTCCCTTCACCCACTTTTCTGTTGTCCATCCTCCAAGGAGGAGGCCATATGTAGATCCTTGTAATCAGTTCCCTTTTTCTAGCCCACCTTCCTTACACCTCCAGGTATCACCACTCTCACCACTGGTGCTGAAGAGATCATCTGTTCTGGATTCCCCATGTTTTTAGTTCCTGTCTGTACATCCCCTAGTCTATCCGGATTTGTAAAGTAGAATTGGGATCTACATGATTAAAAAAAATTTTTTTTTTGTGGGCATCACTGCCTCTGGTGGTTGTGGGTGCTACCCAGCCGTCGCTGGATTTGAACTGCCAAGCTCGCGGGCCGCAGTTCTGCACTCAACCACTTACGCCACCGGGGCTCAGCCCCTATATGATCTTTTTTAGACTGCTTTTATTATATACGAAACCAAACACTGCCATTAGTTGATTCCAACTCATGTCATATTTTTTTTAGTTTTCCCCCCAACAGTTTTATAGGCACATAATTTACATATCATACAATTGAGTAGTTCAATCAGACAATCATATAAAGGGGAATTGTACAATCACCACCACATCTATCTCACAGTATCACCCCTTTCTCTGGTTAATTCACCTTCAATATGCGTTGTGCAATCGTGATCAGTTCTAGTGCTCCCTCCCACCTCCTGCTGACATTATCCACTCCCCAAATGGATAATCCCCTTTCCTACCCAATTGCCCATCTCCCACCCCCCGATTCCCTCTAAACCTTGTGTCGATTGTCATTATACACCCACTCCTCCTGTGTTTCAATATGGGGGAACCAAACAGAAACAATGAAGAACGAATCGCACTAAGGAGGTAAGGATAAGATCATATTAGTAGAAGATGTAAGTAGAAACAATAACTGAGAGGGAGAAGACCCCCATCAACACTCAAATAGCCAGGGAAGAAATGTCATGGGACAACTAAGAGATACACCCAGAGCAATTTCAGATCATGCCTTTAAGGTGGTCAACTGATCAAGTACTGTATTTGATCTGACGTAATCAAGATTACAGTGATCTCTGCCTGAAGTAAGGGTATTCAGGACTCTTTTTTGGGGGAGGGCATCACTGCCTCTGGTGGTCGTGGGCGCTACCCAGTGCTGCTCCTGAGAGCCACCGCTGGATTTGAACCGCCAAGCCCGCGGGCCGCAGTCCCGCACTCAACCACTTACGCCACCGGGGCTCAGCCCGATATTCAGGACTCTTAGAGCTGATCTGCTCACTGCTTTGACTAGATACTCTGCAGATAAGTTTTGGGCTCCCATGTCCTCCGCCAATTGGGTGTTCACGATTCTCACACTGGTACTTTTCACTTCACCGTATTCAAGTGTTGTCATTGTCATCCGTAGATCGCACAAACTGGTGTCCTTCTTCACTGTGGACTTAGCTGACCCCTCTTTCAGATGGCTAATTGTTTGAATCCAAGCCTTCAGGGCCCCAGACACAATGCCGACTGATATCCAGGGACCATCGACTTTTCCCACCATGCACCTTTATCTTCAATGAGCACTTCATGAAAGTGAGTACTAAGCAGGGCCAGCATGTAAGAAATAAATGTCCTTAAGCAGGAGGTAGAATTTAGTGCAAGGTCAGAACTCCTTCCTGGAGCTATGCTTTAAAATTTTTTTCCCTTGTGACTTGGGAATTAATACATATTGTCACACCATTCAATAGTTCAATCATGTCAAATGTAATCGTACAATTTCTTTCTCTTTTAAAAGATCATATTGGGGGCTCATACAACTCCCACCACAATCCATACAGCCATTCATTGTATGCAAAGCACATTTGTGCACTTGTTGCCGTCATCATTCTCAGAACAGTTTCTTTCCACGTAAGCCCCTGGTATCAGCTCCTCATATGTCCTTTCCCTCCCCACTAGCCCCTCCCCCACATAATTGCTTTCTCCCCTCTAAACTCTTGGTATGTTTTCTTTCCTATAGTCTCAATGTCCCTGGGTTTTATTTACGGAGAAACAGTGAAACAAATAATACAGTTTCAAGAGGGTGACCCCCCCATAGCAGCACACCTCTGAGATATACCCTAAAATACACAAGCATAAGCAAAATATAGCAAAATGACTGTCACAGGATTGCTGGAATAATACATCTCTTATTACAGCACACAGGGCATCGATGTAGCAAGACCTTGTTTGTCCACCAGCCCACAGTACCTTGCTCTTGGTACAGCTGTCTGCTTCATCAGATACCATGTATTTTCCAGTTTGAGTCCTCAGGTTACAAGTGTTTCTGAGGTGGCTTCCAGTTCACTCAGTGATTTTTCTAGTTATTCAAAAACCTATCAATGACTGAATTCAAGCAGGTAGATACATTATGAGGTCATTTTTGAGAACTTAGGATATTGGTAATATATTTTTCTTAATAAATAGCTCGATAATAAACATCTCCAGCTTATCTCCTCCCTGGGTTGGCTGCAAAAGGTGGTAATGACTCATTTTCTAATACATCCTGCCTGCAGGCAATATGATCTGCATTTCTGGTTAAGAGTTACATACATTCTTTTTACTTCTAATTTTATTTATGGACTTTTCCTGAAGGTGATTAGCTGAAGTTCAGAGATAAGAATATTTCATAATTTTTGATTTATATTTCTAAGTAGGCTCCGTTTTCCCTTGAAGATTGCTAATTTTTTTCTTTTAAAATTATTGTGAATTGAGTGGCTTACAGAGCAGATATGTTTTTCACTGAACAATTCATACACCTTTTGTTCGATGTCATTGATTGTAATCTCCACCTTATCACCACCTATTCCACTGGCTTTTTCTGTTTTCATTCCTTCTTTCCTAACTCTTCTGAACTTTTTTCTTTGGCAAATGCTCTTTGGAGCTCAAATTGTTGAGGTTAATAGACGGCCCAGGACCTTTGAATCAAGACAGGCAGGACCTGCCTGATAGGGCATGACTCATGACTCGTGACGGTTCCGTCCTCAATACACTCAGGGACACACTCAAGCCAGTCTCTAAGGAAGACTGCTGTGGCTGTTACATCATCTCCTGACAACTTGAATTCTCAAGTTGATGACCTCATTTGGAGGCACCAGGGAGAGAAATAGCTCCCTGGAGGCCAGACACGCTCTCTCTGCTACACTTTCCTGTTGACAAGACAGTTGGGGCTACACTGATGGGGTCATGTGGAGACCCACACCTGCACTGAAATGCATCCGCTGCCACTGGATCCACAAGACTTTCCACTCACTGGGCTGTGATCTTCCTGACCTCAAGAGTCATTGCATGTGTTGCGAGAGTCTAAAGAGGAATTTATGAACTGGTATTGCTGTATGGGGTAATAGCAGACTTATGGACTTGATCTGGACTGGGTTTTTTTCTTAATGTACAATTGCTCTTTGGTATAAAGTTCTCTCATATGCACATAGGCGTGTCTATGGATTTGTTTCTCTAGTCAACAGACCAACACATTGCCCCTCCCTGGGTAGGCTTGAGAGGGCTGGAAATAGTCTGTTTTCCAATGCATTCTGCTTGAAGGCAAGTAGATCTGCATTCCTGGTTAAGAAATTCAGTGGAGGCTTCATCTAAGCAGGGGCTTTAAAAAAAGTGGATTTTAACTTTCCACTGTCATCTGCATCACCTCTGAAATTTGAACCCATACAGTCACTTCCATCAAATCCATTCTGACACAAACGGACACTATATGACAGGGTAGGACTGCCCTTGTGGATTACTGAGGCTGTAAATTTATTTTTAAATTACCAATCATTTTATTGGGGGGGCCTCTTACATATCTCACAACAGTCCATCATGCAATTGTACATATGTTGTTGTCAACATTTCCAAAACATTTTATTTCTACCGGAACCCTTGATATCAACTCTTCTTTGCCCCCTCCTTCTCCACCCTCCAACTCTTATGAATCCTTGATCAATTATATATTGTTATTGCTATTTTTGTGTTTTACGCTGTTGTCTCCCTTCACCACATTTGTGTTATTCATCCCTCCTGGGATTTTTGGGGGGCTATCTATCCAAACTTGTGATGGGTTCCTCCTTTCTCTCTTTCTCCCCCCACTCTCCTCCTACTCGCAAAACATTTATATCTTTACTACTGTTCCTGAGGGTTTTATCTGTCCTGAATTCCATGTGTCGAGATTTCTTACCTATACCAATGCTTATACTCCATTCTAGCTGGATTTGTAAGGTAGAACTGGTGCATGAGAGTGGCGGGTAGAGTGGGGTGGAAGGAAACCTTCAGGAACTAGAGGAATGATGCAGCCTGGTTGAATTGTCCCTTCCTTGCAACCCTTCTGTGGGGGGATGTCTAATTGTCTACAGATGAGTTTTTGGTCTTCACTCCGACCCCCGTCTTTCACATTGATAGGTTTGTTTTGGATCTTTGGATATCTGATCCCTGATCCCAGTGACACCT
>PVJH01027692.1:0-28317 GCA_004026705.1 Nesogale talazaci | reverse complement strand
GGACAGGAGATAAATTGTGTTTCGAGTTTTGGCTGTCATCTGATTGGAATTAAGACAAAAGTCAATTAACCATTACTCAGGCTCTATTGGCAGGCCCTGGCACCACAGTGAGCTCGCTGGAGAAGAAGGGGGGTGGGGGTGGGAAATTGTCACCAAGAGAGGACATGGCAATTTCCAAACTGGTAATATTTTATATGAACTGGCACTGGCATGTTATATATCATTTATCTCCCCATTCCTTGTTCCATATTGCCTCCCACTTGAGGCCCAAAACATTACAGCTGTGCCAAAGAGTGGGTGGAAAAATAGCCTTATTATAAACGTAACTTGAAAACATAATGGCGTTTTGAATGTCTTCATTCACAGATGCAGTCGTACCAAATATTAATCCTCTTTCTCAAGTACAGCCCAGAATAGAGTCTTCATTTACACTTCCTTTGTCCATGACCATGGGGAAAGAGTGCCTCGTGGGGGAGAGAGAGAGAGAAAGAGAGAAGAAGAAAAAAATTAGCCCCTTGGAAATTACTTTTATCCCTTTACATTTCTATATCACTTGGGTTCATAATTGGGCTATTTTTATTGGCTAGCAGCTGTATTATCCTATAAATCCATGAATATGTAATTTACAGTCATTTAGACCAATCATTCCCACAGTCACCCCATGAAGCACATGAGCATCGTTAGCCTCTTTTTAGCGGGAGAGAATGACAACGTGGAGAACAATTTGCCAAAAGCTGCTTTAGCTTCTGCTATTGTCAACCCAGGTTTTCACACCAAGCGATCTTGATGATCTGTGTAAAATCGCCTATGTTGCTATAGAATGCTTCTATTTGCAGAGTGTCTCCACGTCTTTCTCATGCTGGTGCCCCAGGGTGGTCCTGGGGACAGGCTGGGTAGATGTTAGTATCCCCATGTACAAGGTGGGGCCTCTCGGCCAAGGAGGCCCTGTGGTGTGCCCAGGAAGGAACGCTGGCACTGGCATTGCGGTCTTCTGGCTTGCTGGCCAGTGCTCCCTCCATTTCCCAGGGGGCACTGTGAAATCCTGAATCCTGCCACTGTCACAGACATCCCCGCCGTTCCCAAGCATTCCCATTGAGGTTGGTTTGGGTTTAAATAAAAGGGCTTTGTGGTGAAAGCAGCAGCCATTTTCCTCTCCAATTTCAGTTCCCATAAACTAGCCTGAGTTTAGCTTAGCAAACGGTCCCTTCTCAGATGTCACAGAGAGAGCAAGAATGGTTCTTGGGGCTGCTGCACAGCCCTCCAGGTGTCCACTGAGAGCACCCTGGGCAATCATTGGCCAGCTCTGAAGGGTCCACTTTCTCAGAGAGACAATACACGTACTGGAAATGACACAGACAAAGCCAGGCCTCTAGACTGCCTTTCCTGATGCACTGGAAAATACCTGGCTGCTCTTTGAGCCACCAGCCCACGTCAGGGGACAAGGACGAGAACTGTAGTCTGCATCTTTATTCCCAAAGGGGATATCTGATTTTTCAGGTGCATGGAGACAATTTTTTTTTCATGAAGGCATAGTTCATTGGCATTTATCTACCACTGTTTTGAAATTAATTTCTTTATGAAGATAGCTCTGTGTGTGTGTGTCTGCTGACAGGTCTACTAAGGACATTTCTTTGATTTTGTTTGTTGGTACTCTTTTAAGCGTGTCCTGTGGTTGTCACAGCTTCAAGGCAATGGCAAAATGCAATTTTTTTAATGGCTCCAAGTGAGCAGGATTAAAACTTAACAGTAACTGTCACCAGGTAACCAGACGCCATATAACTATGTCAGCATTCACTGGTGATTTATTGCTTTAAATTGGAATCAGCTGATACTTGGATCCTGGGTTTTTAACGCTGCAGGATTAATCTGGAACCTGCTGGTACACATGAAATAGTTGTTTTATCTGCTGTCCTAAGACTGATGAAATGCATGGAAGGTGGCCATATCATCCATTGGCTATCTCTCGGTGTTACAGCTTATTCTGTTCAGCACGGCAGGGGACAACCTCATGATAATTATTCTGTTGTCGTTAGCATGGGAGTGGAATGCAGCCACTGATAAAAACTCCATTTGGCAAGGCCTTTCTGAAGCTAGATATTTCCATTTTGTTATCTTCCTAGAGGAAAAGCACAGGTTTGTGGTGGCCGGAACTTCTTGCTGCTTGGAAGCTTAGGTCAAGGCCTGGGGGCTGGAACACTTAATCTAATATCTCTGTCTCTTTCTACCTTTGATCTTGGGCTTTCAGATAAACTTGATAAGCATGGACCTCCATTTACTCAGGTAAATGGAGGCAGTCCCCTTGTAAATCAAGTACTGGTGCTTAGTGTTTTTGTTTGGGCCGAGACCAATCCATGGATGCATTCAACTTTTAGAAACAGACATCGACGACAAAATGAAATCCAAGACCCCATTTCCATTTAAAAATAGAAAGTAATATCAATGAACTTGTGGCCATAAATTGTCAGCATACTTAGTGCAGGTGTGGACCTTGTCTGTTGCTGTCATGGCCACTCCTGCTCCCTGGGGCTTCCTGGCTGCCATCATGGCAGAGACAGATCACCAGGCCTTTTCTTCCATGAGCCTTCTGAGTGGGTTCATCCACCAGTGTTTACATTAGCAGTCAAGAGCAAACTGTGACATCCAGGAACCTAATTTTTAAAACTAGTTGACCTTGGAGATGGATGGCAGAGTCAATTGATTTCCTACTCAGTCATTCATATAAATCGGTTGCAGCACATTCATGGCCGTCCCCCTCAGTGTGCCATCACACAGCCTACCTCCTTCCTGTGTCTCCTGACTCTGTCCCTCCTCCTAACGTTGTCCTTGGGTAAACCACTGAGCCCTTATTCAACCAGTTTTAAAAATTGACATCAAGTACATGACCACCACATCTGGCTTTGAATTGAATGGTATTAATGAGCAATCCCACCTTTGGAAGAATGATAGTTTAGCCATTTGGACACAGGTTTGTAGGAGCTATAACAGTATGACACACAGTTGTATAAAAACGTATTCCAATTGAAAGATAACCAAGGGAGAAACATGTAGTTTTACTAGAAACTTATTTCTCTCTTGACAAAGGGCCCCAATTTTCCCAAGGATAAGAATCACTGGAGTACTTTATAGCAATCATTTGGCCTCTCCCCTGATCCAATAGGTTTGGGCTGGTTCCAAGAATCTCGGGCTTTGGAGCTGTTTGGTTAAGAAGACAACATGGTGTGCTTTCTCTTTGTTTCTGTGTCATTTTTCCTCTCCTCGTCATTCTTGCAAGTCATCTCTTTGCCACTCTTTTCCTCTTGATGTACCATGTTTGCCAGATCTTAAGATGCACTTTTCTTCCCCCTAAAGTAGGGGGGAAACGCCTTATGGTCCAAGGGTGTGGTACCCCAGAACATTTGTTTATGATTCCATGCACCTGCTTACTGCCTACTGCTGTTAGCATGGTGTGGATTATTGTGTGTTCGGGTGACCCGCCTCCTGGAGTCTCGAGGTCAGTCAGGTGACATGATCAGCGCAGCACACCTCTCCCCTCATTTGTTAATGAAAGTGATGATGGTTCTTAACACCACTGTTGAGTTTAGGCTATTAAATATTACTGATTTTGCTTTATTAAAAAAATATTTTAGTATGGTGATACTGCTTGGTTCAGAATATGTTTTTCGTGTTTTCCTGCTCTAAAAACTGGGTATGTCTCATGGTTCAAAACATACAGTAATAGCTAATCACTTTCACACAGGCTCTTGGCCTGTCAACCAAACACTTGTCTATTTTTGGACCATGCTTGTTATGCACTTCCTGAGTAGAGTATGGGAAGTGGACAGAAAGCTTGTGAGCAGAACAGAGCTATATAGTATTATGTTGTCCAGAGTTTGGACTACATAGACCTAGCCTAGAAAAAGTGGATTGCCTCCCTGTTTAGAGTGTCCCTTGTCTTGAAAAATAACATTTCATTGCCTGGAGGCCATTGCTAGCCACAGAACAACCCTCCAGAAGGCTCCACTCTGCTTGTCTGTTGAGAGGAAAAGGCCATCAATATTATAAAAACTGCTAACATGCAGGAGGTTAGTTTTGATGGCTAGCAATTTGCATTTTTTTTTCCTTCTAACTTCTCTACCTTAGGAGAAAACAAGGAATGTAATGAAAACTGGTGAGGTAAAAAGCAATCAGCGTCTTTAAACCTCAGATAGCCTAGAAGTGTCCTGATTGTATGGCCTGGATTTCTCACCTGGAAACTTTCCAGGGCAAGCTAGCATCCAGAAATGCCCCAGCACAAAATGGTCACAAAACTGGGTCACACGAGGTGTTCACCACCAAGTATATTTTAGGGCAAGTCTTCTAGGGACAGATTTAGACAGGCCTTTTGGATTTCTGGCTATGGATGAAGAAAATGAATGATGCTAAAATTTACCTCGGCTTTCTCATTATCCCTCTGGTGGTAAAAGACTAGATTTAGAAGACACTATGGAGTCTTTGAAATTAATAGCAAAGTTCCCCAGGAGATCCAAGAACTGATTCGCCTATATGGTTTTCATTCTGCCTATAAAAACGTTCAGGGGTTTGTACACATTTTTATATGTAGGTACTGTTTTATTTAACTTCTATCCCAAATAATATTTCTTCATTCTATCAATGTTAGAAGAATGGAAAACCATCTTCATGGAGAGACACTGAGAAGCTGCTTACTTTGGTTTAGATTTGCATGAAATCACAGCCATGAGATAGATGTGTTTACTCTATTTGCTGATCTAGATTTTCATTGCTTAACCCAAAACCAAAAAAATGAAGTGTTGCCTTTGTGTCAATTCCAACTGATAGCAAGCCCATAGGCCAGAGGCACTCTGCCCCAGAGGATTTCCAAGGCTGTAAATCTCGATGGAAGCACACCCCCATTTCTTTCTCCTTTGGAGCTGACCTGTCCCTTAGCAGGGGCACATGTGACTGCGGTGCCACCAGGACTCCTTGTTCATAGCATACACCTTGAGTTTCCATTTGTTGTATTCGCTCATGAGCTTGCTCCTTCTCCATGAGAATCCCTTGGAAGTATCCAGAACAAGTGCAAACTCTCCTAGACACAGAGCAGACTTGAGAACACCATTGGTCATTGGCCGCTTGTACAGTAGCCCCCAGGAAGGTGATAAAGCAAATTGCCGTTTTCTTTGGCCACATTGGCCCAGATCTCTCCTTCCTAGGTCATGTTCCCTGCTTGGACCCCAGATTCTTTCAAATCTACAAAGAGAGAAACAGTGGAGGAAAAGAGTTGGGGATAAGCTATTGGATCGGTACTTTGGAAAGTGCTAACAAACAAAAACATGGGGAAAAAAACTGGACAAAATTAATGTTTATGATCCAGATCTCAACATTCAAGCTCCCATTTCCAGAAGCAAATGAAATTAAGGAGGATGCCTTCAGGAGCATAGAAATGTTGGGCATGCCTAATCAAGAACTATAGCCTCTCCTAAGCTTATAAATTCTATCCAGTGATTGCTTAAAAGAAAAAAAAAAGGTGGGTGGGGGAAGGTGTTTTCTCTCTCTCCTTCTCTCTCTGTCTCTGTCTCTGTCTCTCTCACACACACACATAAATTGTCAAATAAAGGTTTAAATAATCATTCATCTTATCTACCTGGTGTCTCTAAGTGAGCCTCTGAATTCTAACTTTCCTAAACATTGTTTTAAACCATATCCCCACTGACACTTCTGGTGTTTTCAGTAGAGTCAGTCTAGGTCAGACCTTGAAAATGTGCCGTAGGGCAGGAAGCCAGAAGATAGCACTGATGTGCTCTGGGTTGTCATTGTCTCACCCATAAGTGTTATGTACCCCAAGTAGGCTATACTCCTGTAACAAGTAGACACACACCCCCCCCCAATATACTCGACCTTAAAAACACAGTCACGTTTGATTTCACCCCCATGACAGCAGCCCTTTGTGGATGCTCTTAGAGGTGGGTAACTTTTTTCCCACAGGATGATACAGCAGCAGCCTAGGCTGCTTCATTGTATGTCTCTGGGTTTGTTTGTTTCTTTGTTTGTTTGTGGCGGTGTTGCTATTTGTATTCATCAGAAAGAAAATATAGAGGAGTAACATTAAAAAACTCTGTTAAAATAATAATTAAAAAAAAAAAACTCTGGCCCTGAAGCAACAAGAGAGCCCCGGTGGCTTAGTGGTTCCTCGTTGGACTGTGAGGCACAAGGTCCATAGTTCGAAACCACAGTAACGAGACCTCACAAGGCAGTGTCCACCCTGCCCTACAAGGTCAATATGCGTTGGCATCAACACAATGGCAGTGTTTTGGTTTTGAAACAGTAAAGAGCACATCTACTTTCCCCACCTAGAAGCCACATGGTTACATTCCAAGTGGTTCACAAATGTGTGTCAGCTATGAGTTCTGTCACTGGAAGGAGAGAAGGAGTGTTGGTGGGCAGCTGGCCATCTTCACAGGTGCTTTTCAATGCTCACACACATACAGAGAGAGAGAGAGAGAGAGAGAGATTTCCCTGAGAACAAGAATCACTGGGGTACTATCTACAGATCGCCAGACGTTTTCCCTTAAAATCCTGACCCAAGAAGTTTGGGCTGGTTCCAAGAATCTATGCTTTCGAGAACGTGCAAGTGCTTTATTATCTTCAGGGAATTTTGAGAAACACTGTGTTGAGGCATGTCTACATTTGTGGAAAGGTATTTTGTGCCATGGTGGTAGGCCGAGGGAGATTCCCGGGTTCTAAGGAGTTTTGGCAGAATGAATGGTTGGACTTCAGCTCATATTTAGCTGTGAGTCTTCAATCTTACAAGTCAATCCCAAGGCCTCATTGTGTTAATGTGTGAGATTAAATGGACTCTGCCCCATGACACAGTGCGCATCTGCTCCAACCTGAGCTCTTCTGTGAACAAGCATGGGTAGTTGCTTTCAGTTGCCCAGATTCACCATTCATTTTGACATATGGTTGTTTCCTAACTAGTTCTTAGGCTAGATCACCCATGGCAGCCCTTTTGGCACATGGGTCCATGTAATGTGTGAATAATTGATGAATAATTGTATCTTTGTGGTTATTTTTCCCCTTTTGTCAGAATGTTGAGTCTACTATCATGAAATTAGAGGCATAACCTTGTTGGGAGAATAGTGGATGAATATGGATCAGTGACTCTAATCCACAAGTGAAGGATGGAAACCTCCCCGGATTCTGAACATGTTGGAAAATAGCACAAAATGTATATGGTGGCCTATGACACCAAATTTACATGTGGCCTATGTGACTAAATTGACAGTTCGTGGGTTTTCCACAGCAAATCTGAATCCTAGACTGTCTTCTCCATACCAGACGTGTGCTCAGGAAATTCACATCAACTTGAATATTGCCTGCACGAATTATGTTCAGGAGGGAAAAAAATTGCTCTTTTGAATTGCTTGATTTTCTTGTTATATAATTTAGAACTATGAGTTCCTCAGTGGTGAGAGAAAACCTTGCAACTGTAAGAAAGTATCGTTACCATTGGTTATATGCACAAGGAGGAAGCAGTAGATAGCACTCAGCAAAGAAATGATCCTATAAATGCTTTAAACATCTTCCAGATCTTTAAAAAGCTCATTGTAGGGTGTTTGTACAACATGCGTTGATTTCACCTTCAGCCTACAATTTTGTGTAGGGGTGGAGGAGCTTTGTTAGCCGAACTAACAAACAGTGGCCCTTAATTGCCAAAGGATTCACTCAAAACTCACTGCGGTCAAGTCACTGCTGACTCATAGTGACCCAGATAGGACAGGTAGGAACTGTCCCTGTGAGTTTATGAGACCGTAATTCTTTACAGGAGTAGAAAACTGTCACTTCCCTTGGAGAAGGGAACTGCATATTGCAGTTAGGAGCCCAATATGCAGATCAGTACGCTGTCAGGACTCGTCAAAAGTCGAGGGACTTGAAAATCCATCTTGACCCCCTATCCCACGGGGGTGATAGGCACTTCGAAATATTGCCTGCTCCTTTCTCTTGATGTCTAATAGAAGAATAAGTATCATGGGAAGTTGGCACAAAGAGGCGGAGGACCGCCTTTTATAGATCAAATGCCAGTTCAATGTGCCTGCAGCTTTGAGAAGGCTGATATATGGCATGTGCTTTCCTGACTGGAAGCGATGGCTGCTGAGCAGGGTGTGGCATGTAGAGCTCTCCGTAATCTACAAGCCGAGGGGAGCTTTTGCTTTCCTCTCTGGGGTTTTCTAGAAAAAGAAATTCCTGACAAACAAGAGGAGCCTTCTTTCTACCTGTGAACGAATGAGTAATTAGGTTTATCTCCTCCATGGAAATGGAAGCACATCAAGGCCAAAGTCCATGTATTGTCTTTGTTGGTGGTGGTGGTGGTGGTGGTGGTGGTGGTGTTTTGGTATCCCTAAGCAGTTCGACTTGCTGAATGCCCTGGAAAATGAAGAGCCATGCCTTTGACTCCTGTGGATCGATCTGGTTTGAGGCTTAGAGTTAGACAGATTCAAGGAAGCCTTTGGTAAGGTGAGTCTATTTTGGATTCCAGTCCAGGCTTCCTCAGTGAGCAGAGAGTGAATTCTTGGTCAAGACACCACTTGTTCATGACTCGGTTTCCTTAGGTGGACAAAAACCCAAATTAAACTTACTGCCATTGAGTTGATGTAACCTACAGTGACTCTATAGGACAGGGTAGAACTGCATCTTGTTGGGGAGTGGAGAGCCTTATGGGGCTAAAACTAGATGAGGCTCCTTCTCTTTCTTCAATCAGCTTGTAAAATTCATCACTAGTGTGTTAGTAGGACACAGGTCTCGTCAACATGAGGATATGCCCGAGTTTTGTCTTCTGCCCTGGCAGCCTCATTTTCATTGTTGTTGTTTTGGCTTTTCCTTCCTTTCACCTCACTACATCATTCTCCAGAGCACTCATGTCCTCACTGTGCAAACTCTTTCCCAAACCCCCTAGTTGTCGATTTTTGTACACTCCAGTTTAGATCATCAGGAAAGCAGATTGCAAGTGCTATTTCTTCTGTAGAGTTTTGGTTTTTCTGTGAATCTGAACTTGAGGCCAAGAGGATGGAGCTGAAAGGTTTGAGAGCGACAATGGGAGAAAAACCATAGGTGTAGGGTTTGCCTGCAAGAGCCCTGGTTCTTGTCTGTTGCGTCAGCATAATGAGCAATATTACCCCTATCACTTGGGGAAGCCTTTCTGATACCCTTGAAGTTTTATAGTCAAGGGAAGAAGAACAGCCCCCCTCTTTTGATGTTTCCTCTAGGAGAGGCACAGAACGTGGCAACTTGTGTGCATTATCTTACTAAACAGTGGAATAAAAGCTGTTTCCCCACCCTTCAGGGGTACCCATTTTAGGTCAGAGAGTAGTGCCCAGTCCCAGACATTCCTCTGGACATGGACTTAGAACAATGGTTCTCAACCTGTGAGTCGCAACCCCTTTGGGGTTCAAACGACCGTTTCACGGTGTTCACCCGATTCATAACAGTGGCAAAATTACAGTGATGAGGTAGTTGGGTGGGGGGAGGGGGAGGGCGTTCCACAACATGAGGAACTGCATAAAAGGGGCATGGCATTAGGAAGGTTGAGAACCACTGACCTAGAGGGCTAGCCCTGTGCCTTACTCTGTGGAGGAAGCAAAGGGTGCTGCAGACATGGCCCCAGGCCCTCACAGGGCCTCGCTAAGAGCAAGGCGAACCTGATGCTCCTGCACAGTCCCAGGCTCCATGGCAGGCAGCCATTGGGGAGGTAGCAAGGGAAGACTTCCCTGTGTCTTCTCGCCATATGATGGGGACCCTCAAAGTGAAACCCAGATGCTAGGGACTGCCTTTTCCTGGGGTGCCTGCAAAAGCAAAGGCATCCTACTAACCATTGCCTGCCTCCTTCTCTCCTGCTCTATGATATTTAGAACTCCGCACACTTGGGTAGAAGCCCAGAGTGGCTATGCATCTTCTTGTTGCTGAAAGAAAGAGAAGGAACGGACCAGCGGTTAAGCCCTTTTGAGAGTAATGACACCCGAGTGTGCTCATTAAACAGCCACACTTTTTATTTCAGGTAACAAACTGTTTTCGGGAATTGTCGCCTCTTGTGGGAGTACCACAGAGTGTGCAGGTGGGGGAAACTGTTGTGCTCTGACGAGGAAAGTCATCAAAACGATTCCATTAAAATTGATTGAATATGTAGAGGCCCTGTAAATGAATGTTCAGAGTCTTAAAGGCCATGCAAATGGGCGAACTTGGCGAGTCTCAAGTAATTACTTCAGGAAGCAAGACAACAAAATCAATTCTAAGCCCTATTAGAGGGTGCATGGTCATCCCTTACCTAAGAGGTTCCCCAGAAGTCAAGTGGAAGCAGGCCTGTTGCTTCTGCCTATCTGAGCTATGCATCCTGTCATCAAATGGGGCCAGCGCTAGTTGCTCTTTTTCTGCCTTGTAGGTGACCTACATCAGGTCGATTTAAGCTTGGGGCTACATGGAGGAGCATGGTAAACATAAGGTAGACAGGAACATCTAATATTTATTAAGCTTTCTTATATGTATGCCAAGGGCTAGACTATACATTAAGGTGCCCTGGTGGCCTCTAGGCCTATTAACCCCTGGGTTGTTGTTTCAAACCCAGTGCTGCTCCAGGGGAAAAAGAGAGGCTCACTCCTCTAGCAAAGATTTGATACCTCGAAAACTATCCATGGGGTCACTGTGAGTGACAATCAACGCAGTGGGTGGGTTTTGGTTTGTGGTATGCATTCTCATGTCCAAAATACTTTGGACATTTTATCAGAAGAGACCAGTCCCGGGAAAAGTACATCAGACTTGGTAAAGCAAGAGGGGTGGTGAAAAAAGGGAGACCTGCGACAAGGTGGGTTAACTCAATGTCAGCCTCAATGGGCTCAAACACGGCCACCTGTTTGAGGATGGTGTAGGACTGGGCAGTGTTTTGTTTTATTGTACCCAGGGTTTCTGGAGTCAAAATTAGCACAGCACCTAATAACAACCCATAATTTCATAAATCATCTTGTTTACTATAGCAATCCTACAACACAGGTATGATTACTAACTCCATGTTCTAGATTAAAAAACAGTGGCTTAGCAAGTCAATTCGTCCAATTCCAAACACCTAAGATGCTAATTAAGGGATGCCGGCTATCGGCCCTGCAAATATGAATGAAGCAAGGAGAGAGGTATACCAGTATCTCGTTGAGAATGGTCTCTGCTGAGAGAACTGTGGAACCAACAGTATTTGCCTGATCTGTCACTAGAACATGAGTTTATACTTGGCTGCAAAAGTGAGTCACGTCTATGTGTGCCAATGTTCTAGGCCATGTGTACAGCATCTCCCTACCAGATGTATATGCACATGAAACATGGAGGGTGGAGGCCTTCATCCTGGTCATAAATATTAGCTCTCTAGAGTCGTGAGTCACACAAAAAGCCTAAAATAAGCATAAAGTTTGCATTTAGTTTGAACTATGGTTTCCGTCACCCAAAGATTTGCCTCTGCATTTGTAAATCTTAAATACCATGATTCGAAAGTGGATACGAGTTTCATCATTTCAATCCCAGAAAAGAATAAAAAGAAAAAAAGTCTCTGTTTTGTTCTGGATTGTAAGTTCATCGAGGATAGGTTAATTCAGGTTCTGATACATGGGTCTCACTGGTGGGGGTTGCAAGGACAGAGGGGTCATCCATGCAGCTCACAATAAGTTGCGTACAGCTGAGGGCTAGCAAATACAGGTGGCCACACCCTGGAAGCAAGACAATGAAGCTGAAATTCCAGATATATATTAATCAAGTTGAAATTCCAGATATTAGGGCTTGGTGCATCTAATAGCCTGGTCTTCTGAATTGGGGATCATAAGAAAGTAGGTATGATTTTAACCTACTCTCATTTCCACTAGACTCCTAATTACAGTGCTATCCTTACCTCAAGAGAATCCATACTATGAAATAACCTTATATTAGAAACTGAGTTTTAATGAGATCCCTCAGTACTTGAGAAGCTAAATCCATTTTAATTGGATTCAAGACAGAACTCCCTTATTCTGCATTTAGCCTCGGGATGCCATCTTAGGTGTAGGTGACGTTAATCTGCATCACCGGGGCTGAAGGCTTCCCCAGGCCACTTGGCCCGTGGGGAAGGAGCATGTGTTGTTAGCCGCGCTGATTCCCAATCGCACAAAGAGGGGTCCTTGGAGACTGGCTCATGACTTGGGACCAGGACTCAGAGCCAATTTAGCCCAGTGGAGTCATGGTCAATGCAGTGACACCAAAATGGATCAGAATGTTTAAAGATGGGTGAGCCGCCCAGGAACGGAAACAGGAAAAAGTACAAGCCGAAGACCTGAGAAGAAATATAATCCCCTTCTTAGGAAACAAAGGCAGTGTGTGCACCGCATAGCAAGCCAAACTCTAGACTGGCTGAATCAAACTGCTGATGCCCAATTTAATGATTGAAGCCTTTAAAGGTAGTCCTAGCAATAATCCCGTGTCATCTGTCAGACTCCTTAAGGGGGGCCAGTACACCTATTCTGGTCTCCCATGATGGCTCCAAGCCATACTTCTTCCCGTGTGGGTGAGCATTCTGGGTCACCCATGTTGTTAAGGTGCCAGTCTATTCTGGCCCTCACCTTGTTGACCACAGCTGTACCAGTGTGAAGCCTTTGTTAGGGAGGTCCAATCACATGCCCTTTAGAGCACTTGTCAAATATTGTGGCCTGCTAGTTGGCTGGTTCATTATCACCTTTTTACTTATTAGGGTAAAATAATGATTCAATTCACTTTCCATTCCCCTAAGGAGCTACCATCTCAGGAACTGCGGCCCACTGGGCTAGTGGTTCAAATCCAGCAGCAGCTCTCCAGGAGCAAGGCTGGACCTCCTACTCCCAGTAATGCTCACCCAACAAAAAAAAAAAAAAAAAAGGAGTTACCGTCTCAGAATCCCACAGAGGCAGTTCTGCCTTTCCTATAGGGTTGCTAAGAAGGCAGGATCAGCAACATGGCAGTAAGTTTGAGAGATTTTTTTAGTTTAGCTTTTTACTACTTTAGAATTAGTCTTTAAAAATAGAAGCATAATCAAATGAACTGTTGGCTGATTATCCTCCATTCCAAAGGTCATGTAGTGTTTTCTGTAACAAAGGAGACTGCTTCCTTTCAGCACATCGTTCCCTGTGGTGCCTTGACAAACAAGTGCACATTGCCCATGAAGATGCTTCTCCCGTCCTCTGAGCGAGAGTTCAAGATGCAGTAAAATGCAGTGATTGTCCTTTGGGGGTGGGGGAAACTGTTCTGACACTTTTACAGCTATTAGACTCTTGACATGTTTTATCATAAGCAGCTTATTTTAGAGACCCTGGGAGGGAGAAAATGCAGATTCTAGCCACTTTGCACTTGCTATCTTTTCTATCCCCTTTCTAACTTAGTTAGAGTTTGCATCATAATAGACAAGGGGGTGTTGCAGTACACAGGCACTTCTGCACATTAGTCCTCAGCGACTTCCCCCGACCCCCAAATAAACTTGCAGTGAATTGAATTTAGGTCAAATAGTAATAACAGCCTCTGCTTTTTTTTTTTCTGGCAGTGGGTTTAGAAAGAGCACCTGTCCTCTCGAGGGGTAGGGGGCTATGGGGATAACAGAGGATGGGTGGACAGTTCTTCAGGGCAGCAGGAAGTGGGCAGCAACCAAGATCTTGCAGGCAATTAATAGAAATGTGATCAGAGCATGCAAGGTGCCCGGTCTGCAGCAGAGGGATGGGATTGCTCCGGAACTTGGTTCCCTCTCTGAGTGAAAAGTTGGTCTAGCTTCGCTGGATACATGGAAATGAGGTGGGTTTGAGGAGCTCCAGAATCACTGCCTCCATCAACCAGAAGTATCAAGTGCAAGTCTGCTTTGCCCGTGAAAGTTTCCCTGGGAATTCCCTTGGGAATCTACATTGTAATACAAAGAGTGGAGTCTACATAAATCAACTCACAGTGAAAGCAGAATGGCAGGCCTGTTCCTCTGCTTCTGAGGTAGTGGGCAGACAGTAATACTTTCTACATCTGGGTGTCAATTATATCAAACCCTATAAAACGGAGCTAATTGGATGCGGTTTCATTTGTACCGGGTATTTGTACCGGGTAGCTGCACGCCTAGCCTTGGGCTCTCATTTTCAGATAGCAGAGGAAGAGATTTCTTGTAGAAGACTTAAAGCTTAAGATGAGAGTTCTAGGCTATCAGAAAGTCATATTGGATCATGTGGCAGGAGTCGGACGAAGCTCTAGGGATGTTTCCGGGGTAAGACGACAGCTGCTATGCTCTGAACTGGAGTGGTTCTAGGGTTCACTTCTGTAGGAAGGAATGGACTTTGACGGGTGCTGAGACACCAGGGATGGATATGGCATGTTGGCCTCTCCTGTGGCTGGTTAGAGGAGTACACATCAGAAACAACAGTTAGGCAGACTGAGGGCCCCCATTAGGCTACCACGGCAGTTCCTCGCCTGGATGTGGAAGGGCAGACTCGTCTAGTTGAATTAGCTCATTGTAAAATTCTGTGATTCGGCTGAACGGGCATAGAAGCCAATAAAGCATTGCCACCTTAACTGCCACCAAGTTTCTTTTATCTTAGTTTTAAACTTACAGTACCAGAGGAGGAGGAGCCAAACCAATAGAGATAGCCTGCACTTTCTTCCACTAGCCAGCTTATGTTCTCTTGGATGGGAGCCGTTTTCATCCCCAGTCTCCTTCCCGCCCCAATCTCGGTTCATCGCCACAATCTTGATTCACTGTCCCAGTGCAGGGCCTCCCTCCCCACCCGCAGGGATGGAATCATAGGCAGCGGCACATAAAAGAAGTACTTGTCATGGCTTGGGCTTGGACTTATAAGAGTAGCTTATGAGAACAGGGACAGGCCTGGCTAAGTCTCATCTCGTACTTCTCAAAGGAAACAATCACTGGAGCACCAGGTGAAGACATAACTATGGACAGCGAACCCACATGGTGCATTTAATGTGGCTTGGCCCCATGGCACCGGGTTGATGGGTGGACTGAGGACTAGGAACCATTCACGACTCCCAAGCTGCCCCGCACCTCTCAAAGGATCTGCACGCTTTCTAAGAATGGTATTTTGTCATCATCGTTCACCTCGAGAAACTGCGGGGCGGTCACCTTCTACACCAGCCGAAAACAACCCGCTTCTCTGTGAAAGTCTGCACTACTAACTTTTCTTTGAAAAATTTATTCCGGGGATTTTCATGGGGGGTTTTGAGCCCTTAACTGCTTTGTGGAAACTGAAAATCAATGGTTGGGCAGGAGGGGAAGTAAGAGATCAGCTGCATGTTGAAGTGAGATGGCTGTGTTAGGAGATTCGCTTGAAACACGAATGTGCCACTCAGAGCAGCAGCCTTTGTATTCTGGGGCTAAGATGGAGGAAGAAAAATAGAAAGACAAGGAGAACCAGGGTTGAGGAGTGTGTCCTTTTCCGACTTAAACATCTTGACAGGAAGCCAAGAGCCCGCTTGGAGTTCGACTTCGGTAAAGCAGGCACCTGCTTTGCTTGCAAATGTGCATAGGAAAGAGAGTTGCATTCACAGAAAGGGTAAAAAACCATAGGAGGGGGACCTTCTTCCACCTCCCAGAGCCTTAGTTCCTTGATCCCTCAGCCCCTTAGAATTCAAAGGCAACCTTTGAAGGATTTTTCAATTCACGACAGGACCATTTGGTTGATGTGCTGAATTGAATATATCCTGAAGTGAATTTGTCTGCTAAAATTATTACCTGGTTAAACAGAGAGAGAAAGAGAGAGAGAGAGAGAGAGTTAGTTCAATCATCAGATGACCATAGCATGTTTGTTTTCAAGTGTGTGTGTTGGGATTCCGAACATGTAAGGTAGATGTCATAGTTGCAAGATGTTCACTGTCCAAGAAGATGTGGACACTGCCTCTCCCGACCCAAGATCACAGTTCAGTTAGGGGCAACGGGTGTTCACCATATAGCACCCTAAGTGCCAAACATTAAATACGCTTCAGTTCATGAATTCAACCACAGTGTAGTGGGAGATCCATTTCACCCTTTTGCATCTTCTTGGATCAGTCCCCAAGTGATATCAGTCGTTCAGAAACTGCCTTGTAAGAGTTTTGGGCCCACAAGCTCAACCACTGAGTGGGAATTCAGACCTTTGTGTCTTCTCAGTCCTAAGTTGTACAGTAAATCCTTAGATGCTTCAGAATCTGTTCTACAGGAATTGTCCTTACTACACTATCACTGGAAAAAGATGGACCATTCTCAACAAGCAGCTCAACTCCCTGTCATCTGGTCACTTCTGACACAGAGTGGCCCTAGAAGACAGAGTATAACAGCCTCTGTGGGCTGCCAAGATCCCCACATCTCTATGGGAATGCAAAGTCTCATCTTTCTCCCACATTAAAACTTAGAATTAGAGAATTTCAAAATGTCCCTTCCTCCCACTTCCTAAGTCCAGGCTGGGGGGCCACCAGCATTCTCAGAAAGTTCTGTTCTATCAGCCATACAGACACAGGGTTGACTTCCTGCCATTGGGAAGAGAAATTGTTGGTATGTGATTCCACATGTTTACCATGCAGCTGATGGGTTATTTCCAAAAAGGAAATCATTCCAGGTCTTTATACGAGGATTTTTTTTTAATGAAGACATTCAGATGTAGTAAAAATTGCCTTGTCCGTACTTTTTAGTCAAAGGCAAAGAAAGCTACCCTTTCTAGATTACGTATCCAGAGAATCAGATCTTAATTCTCCCATCCCTCAATTTAATTTAAAAAAAAAAAAAAAGTTTTGGAATCTGGGAGGAAGTTTTATCTTTCCTTAAGGGCTTTGATAGTTTTCATCACCTATGGCTATGGAGTCAATTCCAGCTCCTCATGACCTGAAAAGACAGACTGAACTACCCCGAAACAGTTACAGAGGTCTCACCTCTCTCCTGCGGAAGTACTGGTGGCCTTGACTGCCAACCTTGTGACTGGCAGTCCAGGGCTGGACCATTGTGCTATCAGTGCTTCTTCATGTTTACTAAATGCAGAACTTCTTTTAAAAATATGACCTCTGGTATCACTCACAATCATTGTGACGACACCGCTCTCCTCACTGAAATATATATATATATATATTATATATATATTATATATAATATATATATATTTAGGTGATTCAGGGCAAGCTAAGCCATAAACTGGTTATCTGTACATAAGCAGTATTTTTTTGTCTTCCCCTGAATATTATTACTAAGAGTTTTCAAGTAAAGACTTTCAAGAGAAACAGCTGTGGTTCTGAAAAGACTTATGATAACCCAGATGGTTTCTTTGAGAATAAACCCATTCGGTCATTTAAAATTAAAGTCTTTCAGTAAACTTGAGTGTTTTCTTTATGACTTTAAAATGGAATACTGGTTTTGGTGTGTGTGTGTGTGAGAGAGAGAGAGAGAGAGAGAGAGAGAAACCATTGACCTGTCTTCTTAGATTTATCTTTGGAAACAAGGAAGAAAAAAATCATAATAATCTCTCAAATCATTCTGCAATTAGACTGACGGAATATCTGAGGGAGTGCTTTATGTCAGTTACCACTATTTGTGAAGTGATACAGTCAGATACCAGTTACCCTATTTGGAATAGGTAGTCCTTAGTCTCTCTGGGATTGGCACTCTGAACTTCGGATCTATGACAGGCATAGTCATAGCTCGGCATTATTATTCTAACTTGAAAGTACTCTACAAGCTGAATACATATTGCAACTCTATGCTCAATGTGCCAATTTCTGGGCTTCTTGGAGATAAACAGTGCTGTGTTGCCCTGATGAAATCCCAAGAAAGTCAACCAAAGGGCTGGAGATCAGAGGGAATAGGAAGCAGATGAACCTCTCTCTACCCTCTGCTACTCTGAAAGGCCCAGGGTCTTCTCACTGACTTACCCAGAGATGCTGCTGTGGGCCTTCCCAGCAGCACACTGGGATTTCAGAGCCTTCTCTTTTAACTGCCTCTCCGGTCAAATTGATATGTCGTAGGGCTCTGATAGCTATTCTAAATGAAGCAGCAAAATTAATAGGCATTAATAACCTATAAGATTTAGTGGATCTCCCCTCTAAGTGATGTGCAGAATCACAGCAGAATCCCTTGGTTTGATCAACTAAAGAAGTCCTAAAGAGTGGAAATGTAGGGTCCTTGTAGACCATAGGTTCCCAAACCTTTTTGCCCTACTTCTGGCCTCTTTTCAGATAAACAAAAACCAATGCAACACACACACACAACACACCACCCTTTGCAATTAAAATTTTCATACTCTCCCCCATCACCCAGAATAAAGTGTAGGTGTCAGCATGTGCAGTGCTGTGGGTCATTCCAGTGTCCACCCGCTGGAGGCAGTCAAAACTGATAGCGCTACCTATTTATACTTGTACATTTAAAAACCCACAAGAATTACTGGGCTGGGATTGATAGAGGATGCTTCCTTTTTTTCTTTTTCTTTTTTTGCAGGGATAGCTCCAAAGTGTAAAGGGTTTTTTGCTACCATAAATTGTTGGAAAATTGAGGTGCTATCAAGTAACCTGGGCGTAGAGCATGGTATTATTTGTTTTCCAACTTGCGAGCAGGTGGTGACAGAAACTCCTGATGAGCGGGTCAAGGTGGTAGAGTGGAAGTGCTTGTTAGACAGTATCACCCTAGGGAAATATGAAGCAGCACAAACTAGCCAGCATGAAGCAGAAATAGCGGGATGAGATTTTCTGAAGCCCCTCACCCATCAAAGTGCCTTCACCTCCGCTAACCCCGAGAGCCTCTTAGCCAGTCACTTCCTCTATTTGACTTTGAGCAGGACTTAGTGCTTGCTTCAGGCAGGGCCAGAAGGGCAGGGGGAAGCTCAGGCATAGTGCTGAAGGTTGAGGAGTGGTCTCCTCTGATACGGATGGCAGCCCCTGGCCATCAGAGAACCTCCCTGGATAGTGTAGATGTTTAAACCACCACCTTACAGCAATGCTAGAAACAAGCCGAAACCCCGCATCAGATTACAGGGCCATCTGGTGCTGCAGCTGACCTGGAAATGAATCAGGTAAATTTCAGACCTGAGTTACAGCTGGTGTGGGGTTCTCTGAGAGACAGGTGTTTCCCTTAACTGCTGTCTATACACTTAGGGCAGACAAGAAAGAAAATCTTACCTTTGCAGAGCCTGCGTGGGTTTCCTATTGTAACTCTCTGATCTTCTGCCATGCCGGTGGCCTATCAAAGGGCAAATGGCGACATTTCGCTCTTCCTTTGTTGAAATTATCTCCACAGGTCAATGCGTTTGAATATTTTAGTGTGTATATTAAACATGGGAGGGATAAAGACAGTGAATGTCAGCAGGTAAAACATTTGCAGAAACAGTCATCTTAGAAACACATTCTGATTTATTCTGGAAATGTAGAGACTGAAGTAAGTCCCACTGAGGGGGAGAGAAGGGATAGTTACACCCAAGTGACTATTTAAACATGTCTGCCTCTGTGTTTATCCTAGAAAACATTCCAGATAACTGAAACTTGTTTTCCTTAAAATGATTGCTTATGCATGCAGAAATTAGCATCTGACATTTTTACCTGATAATGGTAAAGATCAGTTACGACTTTGATTGTTGCCCTACATAAAGCCTATCAGATGTGCCCACGTGATTTGTCTGTTTGTTTTAAAATTATTGTATTGGGGGCTTGTACAACTCTTATCACAACCCATACATACATCCATTGTGTCAAGCACATTTGATCATTTGTTGCCATCATCGTTTTCAGAACATTTTCTTTCTACTTGAGCCCTTGGTATCAGATTCTCATATTTCTCCTCTCTTCCCCACCCTCCTTCCTTCATGAACCCTTGATAATCTATAATTTTTTTCATGTCTCCCTTCATCCACTTTTCTGTTGTACATGCCCCAGAGAGGAGGTTATAGATAGTTTGTTGTGATTGATTCCCTCTTACTCCCTCCACCCTCCCCTTACCCTCCTGGTATGACTACTCTCAATATTGATCTTGAGGGGCTTATCTGCCTCCAGATTCCCTGGGTCTCCACCTCTTACCTGTACCTGTGTTCAAACTTTGGTCTAGCCAGATTTTTAATGTAGAATTGGGGTCATGTTGGTGGAGGGGAGAAAGTATTAAAGAACTAGAGGACGTTGTATGTTTCATCAATGCTATACTGCACCCTGACTGACTCATCTCCTCCTTATGACCCTTCTGTAAGGGGATGTCCAGTTGCCTACAGATGGGCTTTGGGTCTCTACTCTGTACTCCCCCTTATTCACCATGATACGATTTTTTTGTTCTGGTTCACATGGTTTTTCTGGTAGTGTTAGGACGAGCTGGATTCTAGTCACTAGTTTAGAGGTGAGAAAACTAAAGTGACTGGGTAGAGAGAGTACAGTATGTGTCAATCACTCAAAACCAAAGGTGTGAAACCCACAGAAGACTCTGGAGTTCACAGTCCTAGTCATACTCACTGTCCCCAAGGCCCTTCAGTTGTACATTGCAAAGGGTGGCAAGGCTGTGAGTAGGTTCTAAAGCCCATTAGGGGCTCAGCTGCCCCAGCATTGGGCAATGACAAGGCCCATCAAGAGGATGGCACTGCTTTTTTTCTCACCACACAAGACTCCAAGTTCTCTTGCCAAGCATGGTACCTGGGGACCTATGGCCAGTGCTGGCAAAGATATGCTCCTGTGTGTGACAGCTGGAACTTCACATGGAATCATCTTAAAGAATCTTTGTTGAAATTGATATTCAGAAGAGTATAGTTTGAAGAGGGTCTGGTAGTCAAAGAGCCATGTTTTCCTCCCATTACTAGCAGTGGTAGCAGAATGAATGCTAGGTAAAATGAGAAAGTGCTTGAGATTTAGGATAGCTTCCTACCTCCCCTCCAGCTCACCAGCCCTGTGTTCTCTCCTAGTCCTCGGTCTCACATTGCCAAGAGCACAAACTGTAACCGCCTCCACCACAAACACCCAGCTTCCTGTGAGTGCTGTCACTTTTATAAGTGTAGACTCCCCGTCCTCAGAGCTACGGAAGCTCTGGTTCCAGACCACCACAGCAAGAAGAGCATCGCCAGGAAGCGAGCCTTACACAATGTTTGCTTCTCAGACCACATAAATGTAATAGTACTGTAGCCTAATACAGTGAACATTAACACTTCGAAAAAAAAGTGATACTGTGAGAATGGCCAAAATGTGACAGACAGCCTTAAAATGGGCACCTATAATGAAAGAAGGGGGCACTCATAGATGCGCACGACACACTGTCGCCCTGACCTTCAAATCCTTAAAAGAAAAAATAAGGCTGAGCCCCGGTGGCGTAGTGGTTGTGCGCGGGACTGCGGCCCACTGGGATGGAGGTTCAATTCCAGCAGTGGGGCTGGGCCTCCTACTCCCACCACCGGAGAGCAGTGATGCCCAAAAAAAAAAAAAAAAAAAACTAAAAAAAAAAATAATAATAAGACAAACTTGGTGTCTGCACACCAAACACAATTAAATGAGGTATACTTGTATACAATGCGACATTTGCCATAAAGACCTTTTCCCATAAAGAAAATCATATACATCACAATCAGTTATTAAGCAGATTCATCATGTCATGCAGCGATTATTAATATCTCCTATCTCCACAAACAGAACCTGTCCTTCTTAAGCAGTGACCCCTTCTCCCCACATCCTGCCCTTGGCAAACACTAGTGAACGCCAGTCCCTGTATGTTTGTCTGTTGGAGATGTTGCCTGTGAGTTAGATCATGCCATCTTTGTCCTTTTGTGCGTGACTGCATTCCGGCCTAATGCTCGATGTGCCTGGCCCTCATTTCTCTCTGTCTCTGGCTAAGTAATATCCCTTATGGGTCTGTGCATTCTGTTTATCCTTTCATTGGTTGATGGGGATTTCGGTTGTTTGGAAGAAAGCCACAGTGACCCTTGGTATGTGCATCACTGCTTCCCATTCTCCTGGATCTATTGCTGTGACTGGGACGCCTGGGCTATATGCCTTTCTCTGTGCTGAACTTTCGAGAAGCCATTGGTTTGTTTCCTACTGCGACTGTCCCTTTTTCTGTTCTTTTGAATTTGTCTACAACTCCTTCCACATTTGCTTCATTTTGTTCGTTTGTGCTTTGATTTTAACGCACCTGCTGGGAGTGAAGTAGCATCGCATGATGGTTTTGATTGGCCCCTCCCTGATGGCTAAGGATTCTGTGAAATTGGCCACCTATGGCCTTTCCTTGGTGAAATATCTATTTAAATCGTGTGCTTGCCTCTTGATTGGATTGGGTTTTTTGTTTGTTTTTGTTGTTGTTGTTGTTGTTCTTAATTTCTTTATATAGTCTGGATATTAAATCCATAGCTGATAAAAGACTCCTATATGTTCTGTCCTAGTCTGTGTATTGATTCTTCACTTTGTTTTGAAAGTCCTTCATTTTGTTTCATTTGGGGGTTGCTGCTGTTGTTGTTGTTTTCAATTTTGTTAAAGTCCCAGGTATCTATTTTGCTAAAATTAAACACCTTCTATTCACCAAAAAGATTGCTTGAGAAGAAGGCACTCTAGTCACCAACTTCATACTAAATGTAAATAGCGAAGAACTGTTAAAGGTAACCTTCTTTAAGGGCAGTTGATACCCAGACAGCAGGTGAACTACCCCTTGTTGCCATTAGCTACTGTCCTGTCCCGTCAGCTCAGTGGGTCTCCATGCGGGAACATGAAGAAACAGATCACTACCCAGTGCTGTACAACTCTGTGGACAGTTGGGATCTGATGGTTGTGATCCACGGGGTCTTTATGGAATGATTTTCGGAAGTAGATCTCCAGGCTCTTCTTCCCCATCTGATTTAGAAGCACCGCTGATAGCTCTTCAACATCATAGCGTCACACAAGTTGCTACTTGGCGGACAGCTGGTGGCTTTGCCTTCGCTAGTCATTGACTCTAGGGCTTGCACAAGAAAGAGAATTGTGCCAGAGCCACTAACTAAATGCCTCATGAACTGCGTCCTAAGGAGGGGAACCTGAAACAGTGTGGGGATGGTTGGCTTTATGAAGTGGGCACTTGAAGGCTGGATAGCTCTCTGTAGCCCTAAGACTGCTGTGCATTATTGGTCAAAGCTCTTCAAAGTCTCGGTTCACACGTCTTTGTTTCTTGCTGCCTTTATCTTCTTAAACTATGTTCCGTTCTTCGTCTGTTATTTCCCCAGTCACTCCAGCTGTTCATGTTAGGACCGATCTAAATGTTCCATTCTGGGCTTGGAGCAAGCCCTAGACTGCTGTTGGCTCTTAATCGCCAGCATGCATCTTGCTGATTTCCCCTCTTTCTAGTTTAGCAAACACCTTTTTACTTCATCTTCTTCCCTTCTTTTGTTTTTAGGTATCCCACCACTCAAAGCTGCTTCTTTAAATGTCAGGTTCTTGCTGGCTTGGGAAGTGTGTTTGAAATGCAGAACCTGCCCCGGCTGCCTTCCATGGAAACAAACCCTTTCCGGCCAGGAAAGGCAAAGCCAGTTTACAGTTGGAAATCCGGAAGGCAGAGATGGTCTTGTCCAATTCGAAGAGCAGAGTTTAAGTTATTCGGAACCCCAGCCTTCCTTTCTTCTGTCTTAAATTCTACCTTGAAATGAAGTAACTTCTATGCCTCCTAGGAACTTAAATTATGCCTGTGAGGCTAAAGCCGCCACCTAAATTAGTCAGCGAATGGAAAGCTCTCACCATGGAGCAGGATGGCCATGTGGACTCTGTGTCGAGGAAGTAAAAGCAGCCAAAGTCGGCACCTTATGTCAAGATGACCTCTCCTCTCTCCAAAGGAGGTTCCTGAAGGAAACTTCTGCATTCTCAGGGCCATCCACCATTCAGTGTATTTTAAGAATTTCTAATCCTGGGATGAATGGTGGGAGGCAGGGAGGGTTTGTTTTCTGTATTTAATGCAGAAAACTATGGCCCTAGTGTATTTTCTCTCAAGATGCAGGCTTTGCATATCTGACTTCAGTTGACTCTCTGATAAGTGGAGTGAGAAGGTGGCATGCCACCTGGTCTCTTTGGGGAAGAGATGGAGACGAAGTATCCACAATGGGTCTATGGGTCTAGGGTATATTTAGATGTGTTTGCCACTGCCCCCATCCTTTTGAGTCTGGGTTTTATAGGATCAAAATGTCCCTTCACGAACCTGCACCTCTGCGGGTCCCAGGTACCATGTGCCCAGGTTTCCTTTCTCCTCTCCTCCTCTCACCTTGTCTCCAACATTCACCCAAAGAGCACTTGCCGTGTGTGGGAGCCTGTGTGCTGGACGCTGCTCTCCTGCTACTTCCTATGCTTGAGCTGTGAATACCTTTTCAAATCCTGCCCATGCCTGTCCGACTTCTTGCATTAGGATCCCCTAGTCAGATCACAAGAAAATCCATATCATATGGGCAAATGTATCACTCGACTCCCCCACTCCCCCCCACAGCCTCCCGCCCCTCAACCCAGTTAACCGAAGGTAGTCCAGGTCAGAAGCAGTATCTTTTGAATAAAAGTTCTAAAGTTTTTGCCTGGCCTCATTTTTTTTTTTAAGCTGGGTTGTGCTGTGAAATTGTGTGCTGAATCGAAAATGGTAGAAAATGTGCTTTGTCTCTGAGAAGCAGAAGCCAGAAGAGAGGGTCTCAGACTTCAACACCTTTTTGACGGGGGTCAAAGGAGATAATTGGGGAGGCAATGTATGCTGTTGGACATGAGGCCAGGGCATGGTTGGGGGGCATTCAGTTCAGTGTGTGTGGGGGGCGAGGGGGTTGTCAGTTCTTAGAAGTAGAAAAGCCAGGCTGTGGCCAGTATATGTGTTCTGTGTTCTACTTGCTATGTGGGCCAGGGACTGCTAATTGCTGTTTGGGGGTATACCCACTTGTTTTGTGGCTTGAGTTCTAAATCATTTAAAATACAGTCTTGCTTCGTTTGGACAAAAAAAAATCTTGAGTGTCTTGTGTACATTGTGTGCTGTGGGAAAGTTGTGAAAGAATAAAGCAATGCCTCAGCCTCTAGATGCTTATAAACTAGCTATCAAAACCTTTTGCATTTACAAAGTGTTTGGAAAGCGGCATGTGAGAGAGAGCCGCTATGAAAATGATAAGTTAATGGAAGGCTACCCTGATGTTCACTATGATTGCATACTTTTCTTATGCAATTGCCGCACCACAAGGCCCATTAACAACTCGCCCACCCAACCCCCACCGCCCCCCACGCCCCTTCCTGAATAGCTGGTACACAGAGTTGTCAATTGATCTCCAACTCGGGTGAAGCTAATAAATGTGATTTAGGATGAAAGGCACTGTGTAAAATGCTTGCGATGTTGTTATTACTGTTCTCATACACCTGATTATTTTTAAATTGTGCCTCCTTTTAAGTACCTTGTTTGTTCGCCACAGTCTCCATTATATCTAAGCAAAGCATTCACGGAAATTTCTAAAACCTTTTCATTTCTCTCTGTAGGTTGTTGTTTCGTAACATTTTATACAAGAAAAGCTGCACTTGAGGCCCAGAATGCACTGCACAATATTAAAACTTTACCTGGGGTGAGTCAGTTTACTTTTGTACCAAAATCACTTTATTGCTTGAAAATGGTCCCTTTTCAACTGAAGGTTTGCGTGATGGGCTCTGAGTGCCCAAAATGACTTTGGTCTTTTTCGAGGTGTGTGCGATGACCTCTCTGTTCCCCTGCAGCAGCCAAACCTGTAGGCTGGCTCAGAAAGAAGCGCTGTCGTTAGAGCCAAAGGAAAGAGCCCTTGAGTGGCGTCGCCCCTGGTTAGGAAATCAGAATGATCCCACTGGGGAGCCTCGGCTGCCAAAGAGTGTTGGGTGGGCTCTAAGCCTGAGACTTTAAAAGGGAAAAGAGAAACACACACACACACACACACACACACACACGAAGCAAATGGAAAAGGAAAAGCTTTTACTCACCAGGATCCCCTTTTCAAATTTAGTTTTTAGATTTTCTTTTGAAAGAACAAAATGTACCCTGTACAGCCATACTATTAAGCCTCCAAATGGTTTCTGAATAGTCAATGGTGGTTAACAAAGTCAATGTTTTAATGCCCAATTTGTGGCTTCATGTTGATACAGAGCAGAAAAATACAAAGCTTACTCTCCTTTTCTTAATTTTTTTCCATTTCCTTCCCAGCAATATTTGATGATTAGTCCTATTCACTAGAAGTGAACTAAGGTTCGGGATAGCCACTCCATCAGAATAAATTGTTTCTAACGGCTTTTTGGCAATTTTATATGTCATCTACTGGTATAAATTTCCCTGTGCTACTTGGCTCTTTTTCCCCATTGGTCCAAATATCAGTGATGAGTTAATTCAGCATCATAGTGATATGCATTGGTTATAATGCAGAACTGTGATAAGCCGGGCAGTGATAATGATTTTATTGCAACGTGGTGTGATAACAACAGAAAGAGCATGTATTGTCCCAAATGTTTTACAGGGTATAAATGTATCTGCCATTTATCTGTCTCAGTACATATGCATGAATACCTGGGTGTGTGTACATACTAGCGTATGCTTACCTGAATTTTATATCCTGTTGCCCCAAGAAGAAAATTCAAATCAGAACCATTGAAAAGGTTACGGTGTTTGTGGTAGTGAGATGCCTGAAAAAAGACCTGCAGAGCAGCAGGGTCTTAGTTTAAAGTGACCAGATTTTAAGCGGGACAGCTTTGATTGGGGGGTGGGGGGTGGGGTGCTGTTCGTGATTAATAATTTGGTCTGTATGGAACAACAAAAATTTTCATAGAATGCAAAAATAACCTTGTAATATATTTATTTTAATTTTAAAACGCTGCGGTTGTTGTTAAATTGTTAAAAAGTGGGACATCTGGTCACTTTATTTGTGTGTGCATGCACACGCACGTGCACACACACACACACACACACACACACACACATACCACCACCACCACCACCACCACCCCTTCCCTTGCACAGAGTAGGAGCCTGGTCGGGAGTCACCTGGAGCCCTTTGTCCTCCCCTCTTCCTGTGAGCACATCAGAGAATGGGTGGTAGTAGGTAGAGTACCTCCAGGTTTTAGTTAATCCCTTTCCCTGGACCTATTAAGGGACTTTTTAGTGAGGTTCTTTTTATTAAGGCTGTGTTCTTTGCTCAGTGACATTTAAAACATACATGGTTTTTGTTTCGGCTTTATTCTCCATATAAATGGGGATTTTCCCATGTAAATTCTAGGAAATGACAATGTTGAGTCACATTATTGAAATAACACAACCAAGGAAAATATTTACTAATTCAGCCAATAATTAAGGAAAATGGTGTTTGTTTTCCAGGCTCAAGCATCATTTCCTAGTTCTTGCCTTAAAGCAGTGGTTCTCAACCTGTGGGTTGCGACCCCTTTGGTGGTCAATTGACCTTTTCACAGGGGCTGCCCAATTCATTACAGAAGCGAAATGACAGTTATGTTGGAGGTCACCACATGAGAAACTGTATTAAAGGGCCATGGCCCTTTAGTAAGGTTGGAGACCATTGCTAAAGTATTCTATAGAAGCATCTTGATCTAAAAGGGAGGGAAATACAGGCTAGAATTTCAAATTTTTGTATATTCCAAATTTTTTGGAGCCATGATTGCTGAGGATCTACTACTCAAATTCTCATTCTAAGATACTCTAACTCTTACACCAGAAATGTCCCCTGAAATCTCCTCTAACTCATTCATTTAACTTAAGAAATGTCTTCACGGAGCATCATGCTCTTCAAAGAATTAACTCTATGGGATCAAAGTGACAAGTGCTATGTGAAAGATTATATGGGAAATCTCAAGGTCAGTGAACTTATGTTAATGAGGGAACAGTGTATGTTAATGGACAAAGAACTGCACAACAAAGGAAGGTGAGAATGCTTGCACAATTTGAAGAATATAGTCAATGGTACATGGAGTAACTGCTGAATTCATTGGTGTGTGTTTTGCTGTAGATATCCTCAAAAAATGACAAAGAACAATTTTTAAAGTTTCTATCTCAATTTAAAAGAGAAGTAACTGTCACAAGAACTCTGTTTGCAATTACTTGAGATAATGAATGATATTTAACATTTGGAATGTACTTTTCTGACAACCACATCACATTGTTAAGTAATATCAAGCTGGGTAAGCTTGGACACTCAGCCCTTCCACAGGAAGCAATGTGCCCAACATGCCATCTTCATTGAGGGAAACTCTCTGAAGGGCCCCAGTGGTTGAGCCGTGGGCATGCTGAGATACATAGAAGTGGCTGGGGAGGTTTTGCTCCTGCTTGTTGACCTCCTACTCTGACTCCTTCTCAACAAGTAAAGACTATAAAATTAAATATGTGCCTGGATGGTGCTGTCAGTAAGCTCGGCACTGCTATCTGGAAGA
>PVJH01027691.1:0-28254 GCA_004026705.1 Nesogale talazaci | reverse complement strand
TTTCTCAATGAGCCACTGGGCTCGCTGTGAGCTGGTATTGCTATGAGGTGCTGCCAGCAGCGATCCCAAGCACACCAGGAGGAAAGCCTGCCAGGTCCTGCACTGTCCTCCCCATTGTCCCCTGCCTGGGCCCTTTGTGGCAGCCACTGCATCAAGAAAGCCTTCCATGTAGACTCTGTGGGGTACTGACCCAGCACATGAGCCCACCGCACCCACCAAGTGCAGTCGATCCCGACTCAGAGACCCTGGGGACCACAATGACAAGAGGAGATCACTCTGGGTGCTGGGGGAGGGCGAGGGAGTGGGATCTCCTCTCCCTGCCACTCGTTCAGATGCACCCTGGTGGCACAATGGTTAAAGTGCTCTGTGACCCCAACCACCAGCGGCTCCCAGGGAGCTGAAATCACAGCCTCAGGGCACCAAGGGCAGGGCCACCCTGTTGCAGGGGTCCCTCTGCCCAGGTTCCACGTCCAGTCACAGTCCCACATGCACCACTGCCCCGGTCGCCCGTGGAGGCAGGTGGACAGGTTCTGTGGCATGAGAGAGACCAGAGAGAAAGGCCTGGTGATCGGGTCACTTCCGAAGACTACCACGTGGAGCCCAAGCGCCTAATCCACATCCTGGCATGAAGGCAGTACGGCAGGGACCTGGCAGTGTTCTGGTTGTCACTGAGTCAGTCCTGGTGGCCTAACACAGCTGGAACAGAGATGCCAACCTGTGGGCGGCTGGTGCAAGCACAAATGCCCTCTCACAGCCTGGGGGGCTGGAAGTCGGAGTCCCAGGTGCCCACTCCAGGGGAGAGGGGCCCAGCTGGTACAGGGGCTGCTAACCACAGGACCGGCCATTCCAAACCACCAGTCAGTCGCTCCACCGGAGAGAGAGAGAGTTCACTCTCTACTCCCATAGAGCATTACTGCCTCATCCCTCAGGGCAGTTGTACCCTGACCTGTAGGTTGTTACGAGTCGGAGAGGAAGCAACGGTGAGGGTTTGTTTCTGTTTCTCGAGCCAGGGGAAGGCTTCCTCCCCATGTGGGCTCTGAAAGAGTCCTGGTCTCCTTTCAGTGTCAACTGGCGCCGCAGTCCTCGGAGACCTCCCGGGGTCTTGACATCAGTCTTCCCCTGGCCCTAGGAGGGTCTCACCTCAGGGACTCTGGGTCCACAGGATGTGCTCTGCTCCCAGCTCTTCTTTCTTGGCCATCGTAGGTCACGTCCTCTCTGCTGTCTCCTCCCCCCTTTTATCTCATGCAAGATTCGAGGGGAAGCGGGTCACACCAGGGCCCACTCCTGTGATGGGATCAGGGCTATGACTGGAGGACCAGCACTGCAGCCCAGACTCATCGCCGTTGAGCTTGCTGGGTGATCACACCCACATCCACCAGAGCAAGGGTGTTTCCCGGGGGGCCGTTGTGGAATGCACCTCCTTGACCCCATCCCCCACCAGCGCTTGTCCTTCATCCTGCCACTGCCATGGCGCCTGCACTCCTGAAAACCATCAGCCGGTGCCTCCCTGAGCTTATCCGGTGGGCGTAGGAAGCCAGAGTTGGTTTCTCTGGTTTGGATCTTACAGACACAGATCAGAGATTCCAAAATTTCCTCCTGGGGCAGGCTCCGTGTCTCCGTAACGTGTCACCATGTCACGAAGCCAAAAAAAAAATAGCTAACAGCTCTATGTGTTAAGTGGGTATGTGCAAACCCCTTCATGAAGCTAAGGAAGCTATTACGTCCCAGCACCTTCATAGCCATTCGGGAAACCACGTGCACAGAAGAGAGAATGAGGTGCCGTCGTTTTCCCGAGCCAGCTAACCACAGGGGTGTGGGAGCTGCTCCCATTCCATGTCACCTCTCTCGCCCCCGCTTCTTCCTGGTTTCCGAGGACACCTGCTTTCAATAGCAATCACGCTAAGACACAGTCCCAATGAATGGTGGTGTTGGAAAGACGGGCGTGGAATTCAGTGTGGATAAACAGATCTGGCATAAGTGGTGCCGGGCTTTGTGGTGGTCAGGGGCCGTCCAGTACAACACCGCCCAGTCCTGCACCGTCCTCCCAGCCGTCCAAAGCCGGAGTCCAGCATTGCCATCAGTGTGTCCGAACACCCCTGCAGGTCTGACTCTTCTTCATTGACCAACACAATGTCCTGCTCCAGAGACTACCCTTGCCTGACCTCTCTCATCTTCCTCACTTCCAGGGGGCTCACTCAAAAGCCCCGAAAAGTGTCTCCCTCTGCATATTTCATCGTCTCAACGTGCCACTGTAGGTTGACTCCGAGGTTCAGGAAGCCGGCTGATGATGTTGCTGCTGCTGCCGCTGTTGTAAGGGGCTATGGACTCCACGCCCAGTCACAAGGCCCTTGAACAAAGCACTGCCCAGTCCTGCTCGATCCTCATCATCACCGCTGTGTCTGAGCCCCTTGTGGGAGTCCCTGTGTCCTTCTCCTTCTCACTCAGCCCCACCGTCCCCAAGCAGGACACCCTTCTCTGGGAACCGGTCTCTCTGGATGATCTGTGCCCATTAGACCAGACCAAATCTCTCCATGCTCCTTCCTAAGGAGCAGTCTGGCTATCCTTCTTCCAAGGCAGATTTATTTGTTCCTCTGGAAGTCCATGAGGACCATTTTCAGTCCATGGAGACCAATATGGTTTATTTTCTATGACATCCCATGAGGTAGGCATGAAGACATTGTCACCTGGGCTTCCCAGTCTGACAGGGCCTGGGCTCTCCCATCTGCTCTGGACCATGGCTCTTGAAGCCCGCTCTACTCTGCAGGGCCATGGGCATAGATGTGAAGGAGATGCACCATGCAGAGCCCCTGAGGCTTTAAGGAGGTTCTCTCACACAGAGAGAAAGGGCACACAGACGGACGCTTGGCGTCATTGACTGTGAGGGAAATGCCAGTGTGGAAGTTACATCATCTCGGGCCAATTTGAGGCTCTGAAGAGTGACGGGGTGGAGTCTAACCCCTGATCACAGCCTGATGCTTCCTTGTGGGTATGACCTTCTAATGAGGATTCTGAGGACTTTCTCTCTTTCTCCCTGGAGGCAGGACTCTCTCGCTCTCTCTGCTTCACCTTCCTGTGGACAAGCCACGCGGAGCCACGCAAGGCCAGAGCCCTGGAGATGCGTCCACTGTGAATGGATCTACAAGACTGTTCAGCCACCAGTCTGTGGTCATCCTACATTCCATATCATTGCATGTGCTGTGTTTCTGGAGAGGAATTTACAGATTGGTAGTGGACACAGGGGCTAATATCGGACTTATAGACTTGATCTGGACTGGGCTGGGATGTTTTCTCAATAGACAATTACTCTTTTATAAAAAGCTCTCTCTAACGTTCTTCAGGCAACCCAGCCTAACACAACCGGCATGGCCACAGACAGCGGAAGGCTGCATCGACGAGACTGATCATGGTAAGAGCTGGCAGGCACGCCAAGACTGTGGAGTCACTGTGCCTGCAGATGAAAATGTAACATGCTGCAGCCACTTTGAAGGCAGCCCGGCCTATCCACCAAAGGTTAAAGGTTACACATGCATTCCCAAGTGACTCTGGGGGATGTTCCCAAGAGAAGGGAAGCTGTGAGCCCCCACCCCCCTTGCCCCTGAATGTCCATAGGAGCATTTGTTCTTCCGAATGATCACGCTCAACTCAGAGACCTCGCTCTGGCTCGTAACCACCCTGCAGCCCAGGCTGGAGCCCCCTCTGTGAGTTTCTGAGACGGTCACTCTTTGTAGGAGCAGAGAGCTTCGTCTTTCTCTCCCAGGGCAGCCAGTGGTCTCAAACCACGGGCCTCGTGACTGAGGGCCTGATCCATAACCACTGCGTCACCAGAGCTCCCCGAGCACCCTGAGTCGACAGCAAACCAAGCACCCGGCAGCTGGAGGAGGATGACTGCCCTGCTGAGGCGGGGGGGCGGGGGGGGGGGGTGGAGGGTCTGCCCACACGGTGGGATGTGGTTTGGCCCCCAAAAGGGAAGAGGTGCTGACTGTGGCTACGACCCGGCTGAGCCTTGAGAACATGACGGCAAGCCAAAGCTCTGAGCCTCAGGAGGCCGCCCGCCAGACGCACGGCTCCATCGGCATGAGTCAGCGCAGAGAATCTGCAGAGCCGTCCACCAGGTGGGTGGACACGGCAGCTGCAGCAATGGGCCCAAGTATAATGATGATGGGGCGGGGGGAGGGGGATGGTTCCGCTGTAAGGCCAGGATGAGTCGGAACGGACTGGACAGCAGCGAGCACCATCACGGACGAGACAGAGTTGGTCACGGTTGTCCAAGGCTGGGGGTGAGGGGGCGGCAGGTGACAGGGTGGGCTGCTAACCACACGGGCGGCAGTGCGAGCCCCCAGCAGCTCCCCTGCAGAGAGGAGAGGCTTTCTGCTCCTGCAGACCCACCGTCTCCGATAAACCCACAGGCTCCATCGGCTCCATCCGCAGAAAGTCCGAACAGACTGTCGGCCAGTGTTGGGCTTTGAGGACGGGGAAGCAATGGGCGCTGGACATGCTGGGCTCGAAGCCTCCACTGCGGACAGAAAGGCCGGCTCTTCCGGGGAGGGGGCGGTTTGAGAAGGAGAAGGCTGCCGGCGTCCATGAAGGTGGATTGCTGGGGACCCTGTGGGGGAGTTCTGGGGGGTCGGGGGGGACGGTGTGAGTCGGAATAGCCCGGAAGGCAGTGAGTTTGGGAGTTTGTGATTTTCAAGGTGTGGCGGCAGGAAGTGCAGGAGGGGGCAATAGATAATACACGAGAAGCAGACAAACAAACCAGGGCCCTGGAGTTGTTGGTGCTCCTTGCAACCCGGGAGGTCAGTGTCATTTCCAAAACCCTGACTCTTTATGGGGGTACAAAGCTTCCTCTTTCTCCCGAGGAACAGGCCCGGGAGGCTTTGAGCCTCTGACCTTGTGGTGAGCAGCCCGTGTGTAACCCCAACACCAGCAGGGCTCCTGGACGACAGGCCCTGGGTCCCGACCCAGCAGTGAGCGCTGAAGAGCAGAGCCCAGGGGAGGGGGTGCCACAGGCTTCAGGTTTGGAGGCGCCGGGGGAGGTTCTGCTTTCTCTGTGGCAAACGGAGGCTGCTTTCTTCTTTCTGCTCTGAGGAGCTGTCATGGGGTGGTTCCCAAGGAGTATTCTTTGAAGTCCCAAGAAAGTTCTGGAAGATGTAAAGGCCAGAGCCTGGGACTCGCCCAGCCAGAAGGCATCAACCTGTTCCACTACCCTCCTCCCCTCTCCCTTGCTGCTCCCTGGAAGCCTGGAAGGGTTCCTCTTCTCTCCAGCCTTCCCAGTCAGAGAGGGCCCAGCTGTCCTGCCAGGCTCCCCAAGACCTGCTGTGAGGGGGCAGGGTGTCCCGTGCTGTGCCAGCATGTGTGCCTGCATGTGCTACCAGTCTGCAAGAGGGCAGGTAGGGGAGATGCCCAGCAGTGATGGAGGAGGTGCCAGTTGGAGACACAGGCCCTGCACGGACCAAGTGGTGGGGGTGGGGTGGGGTGGGTGCTGCTGCAATGGCGCCTCTGGAGACAGGTGAGTCAGGCATGACACTGCAGGCACCACAGACCTCCAGCCTTGCAAACAGTTCCGTTACCATCGCCCCTCCCAACGCAGACCAAGCCTGTCCCCAGGACAGGGGCATCTACCTGGGATCATCCTGTGCCTCCCCCTCGAGACTCACCTCTGCCCACTTCTGCTCCTGCAGGGCCCCTCAAGCCCCCCCAGCCCATCAGCCCCTACCCTTCCTGCTCTAGGCAGATTCCTCCTGGGTGTCTCCTCTGAAACCCTATAAGCCTTCTCTTATCAGACTGATAACCAGCTGCAGCGAGGGAGGCTGATAGGGCCATCTGCTCCTGGAAACACGTGCTTTCAGACCCTCTAAAGCCCAGAGTTGTTCTGGGAACTTGGGGGAGTTTCTCACGCCTGGGGGAGTTTGAAGAGTCAATAGGAAAAACGTGCCAGGGGGGCTCCGTAGAGCAGAAACCATAAACCTGATGCAGCTTCGGGCTTCCTGGGTTTGCTAAACATGCCCCTCACCCACCACACCCTCTCCTGCCCCTGAGAGTCTGTTTCCGAGGCTTCTGGGACCTATAGCGCAAACAAGCTCCCAAAGGCAGGCTTGCGAAAGTCTTCCTTGGAGAGAAGGTGCCTGCGCTGGGTCTTGAGTGGGGAGCAGCAGTCTTTCCAATAGGGAGCTGGTGCGTTGGGTGCAGAGGCCTGAAACCCAGCAGGGAGGTGGCCCTGCCCACCACTGACCACTGTGCTGGACTGGACTGCAGTGGTCCATGTGTGCAGGGTGGCCAGGAACCTTGGTCACAGTCCTGTGACCCTCCCTGTCTTCCTCGTGGCTCACCCCACCCCAGGAGCTCCTAAATGGGAGCGGGCAGGACCCAGTCCCACATCCCCTCTAACCCACTTCAGAGTGGACTCCCGCAGCTTCCCTGCCTGCCCACAGCTTCCCAGTTTGATCTGGGGAGGCCTCTGCCCGCTGGCATGTGACCATTTTCCCCACTAAGATGACAACTGTCCCAATGGCAAATTGGAGATGGGGGTATGCCAGGTCTCAGTCACCCCCAGAAAGGAGCAGTAGACATCTATTCCCCAGTTCCCCAGAAGGTGCAATACCTGCGTGCACCCCCTTTGAAGATGCCGCAGAGACGTGGTCAAAGGACCTAGCCGCCACAGAAGACACTCCCGAAGGACCCCACAGTGGGACATTCAGACAGAGGGCAGGTCTGGGAGGACCAGAAGGAAGGCTGTGGCTGGAGTTGACTTCCTGTGAGCGTGGCCTCTGGTCCCAGTGTGAACCCCTGCCACCCCTGCAGTGTCCTGAGTTCCGCCCCCCCCCCCTTGCTGGTTTCAGGTCCTGCTCCGCTCTAACGGCCCTGCGCCTCCTCCCCTCCCACGAGGAGGCACACCCTGACGTAGCTGTTCTCACCATATCCACCCCGCCTCCCCCACGTGGTTTTCTTAGCGAGTGACAAAGGGCCCTTTTCAAACAAGGGCAGAGCCCACAAGACGCTCACCAGCCGCCACCTTCCCAACTGCTTTCCACTGACCCATATATGAAAATAGGAGCAGCCTTTGGACTCACAGGGCTTCTGGGCAGCGTGGGGGCCAGCAGCGGTGACGCCACTGTTGTGGAATGTCGCTAGGGCAACAGGCCCTAAACAGAGTGTGTTAGCTGTTGGAGAGCCCCGGCTGAGGCTCACCCCCCACCCCCCACCCCCACCAGGCGGCCCGCTCCTCCATGCTCCCTCGGCGCCTCTTTTGACTGGTTTGAGATGATCCCTGTGCTTGGTTTCGCCTTTGAGTCGATGCCAACTCTGAGTGTGTGTGTGTGTGTGTGTGTGTGAGTATGTATGTGTGAGTGTGTGAGAGAGTATGTGTGAGGGTGTGTGTGTGAGAGAGCACGTGAGTATGAGTGCGCATGTGGATAGTGTGTGTGTTGTGTGTACGTGTGTGTGTTGTGAGTGTGGGTGTGAGTGTGAGTGTGTGAGGGTGTGTGAGTATGTGTAAAAGTGTGTGTGTTGTGTGTATGTGTGACTGTGAGTGTGTGTATTGTGTGTGTGTGTATATCTCTGTGTGTGAGTGAGTGTTGTGTGAGTGTGCATGTGTCTCTCTGTGCACGTGTATGTGAGAGTGTGTGTTGTGTGTGAGAGTGTGTGTTGTGTGTGAGTGTGTGTTATATGTGTGTCGTGTGGTGTGTGCGTGCGTTAGGAGTGGGAGGGGGGCTCTGAGCCACACAGAGCTCCTTCCTTTTTACCCCGCAGCCCCCGTGCTGTCCATGGACACTGTACCCACAGAGCCACCTCCACGTGCACAGTTCAGGGACATGAATCCGCTCCTTACTTTGCACAGCCACCCCCACCAACCTTTCCACCCTTTCCCACTCATTCCCCCCACACACACACACCTCCACGTCCTGTCTCATCTTCTCCAGCCCCTCTGTGTCTCTGCCGTCGTGGAAGGAGACCCACACCTGACTCGGCCACCTCTGATGGCCCGGATCACCCGGGCCTCCCCTCGCCCCTCCTCGGAATGAAGAGGCTGCTCTCACCTGCACCTGGAGCTCTAGGGAGCACCTTGGGCCGTCTGTGGCAGGAGGACAGTGGCTGGGGGCCAGAGAACCCATGCGCCTGAGGAAAGGGCACAGTAGGGGTCAGGAGAGTCTGCAGGCTGCGATGCAGACCAGGAACTGGCAGCATCCACAGCGAGCCCAGGACAGACGCTCAAGAGCAGCGTGGCGGCCACCACGTCCCCTCCACGAGCTTTCTCCTTCACGTCGTTTATGATGCCACCTGTAAAGGAAGATTCAAATACATTCTTTAAGGGAGGATTTAGATGCATGTGTTCAAGTGCCAGAGAGGCGACACTTGGTCAGTCCTCCCCCCTCCTTGTCTCAGGTCTACAGGAGGTTTGGGTCCCTCCCCATCCCCAGGCTCCACAGGGCTCAGCAGCCCTCTCTTCCCCAGTGCCCCCTACAGAGGCCCAGGTGGCGCCGCCCCACCACCCCCATGCCCCCACCTCCCTTAAGTGCATGGCTTCTCTCTAAAAGACAGTGGGATGAACCAGCCCAGAGCAAGAGGATGCTTCACGGCGGACAATCAGGAAAGATGTGGATAAAAGCGGTAGGCTTTCGACATGCTTTCCCGACGGGTGTGTTGAGCACATGCTCCCCGCGCTGGACTGTCTCGAGGGGAGCGTGGCACCAGGATGGCACGTCCCGTGAGGTGCAGGCGACGCCCCTCGCCTGCTGAGAGCCGAGAGGACTGGAAGCACTTCCTGACGGAGATGGAGGGCTGTCGCTTCCGATGTAGATTGCAGCCCGGGGTAAGGCGGACAGAAACCCTGCAAGTGGACAACCTGCATCATGGACAACCACGTGATGAATGTGGGGGGGGGGGGAAGAGTGACCTTGTCAAGGATCTCCCCCAGCCCATGCCCATGGGAGCAGCAGTCAAAGGACCATGACACATTCCATCCGGGAAAGCCTGCTCCTGAGAGTCTTCCCGCCACGGTGTTTTCAGGAGACAGTTGAGCCTCGGATGAGGAAGCCCGACCAGGAACGGATACATTGGAACGATGGAGCTGGAGACAAACACTGGACGTCGCAGGCACCGCCAGAGGAGCTAACAGATCGGTCTTGGGGGAGAAGACACCCAGAATGCTCCCTGGTGACCTCCCTATCTGGACCAAGGTCGGGAACCCCAGGCCCACACAGCCTCCTGCAAAGACGCAAGCTCTCGGCGGGAGCTTCCTAAGGGCAGCCGATGTTTTCAGGCTGTCTTTTAAATCCATCACAGCTACCAGATGACCTCCTACGTGCTGGCCCTGCCTGAGCCCTCCCCGCTGCAGCTGTGCACCCCACAGGCATCACCCACGGCCACGCATCCACAAGCTTTCCGTGGGAGGACTGGGTCGGTGTCCTCAAAGGCTGGTACGATTCTCCAGAGCCCACACCTCCAGACAGCTGGCGAGAGCATGAGCACCTCAGCTCGGATGGCCCCTCCCCAAACTCTCCTTTGTCCCCCTCACCCCCCTCTGAGCCTTGAACTCTGCAGCCATGTTCATCACAGCGACCCCCCAGCTCAGGCCCAGGAGCACCAGCCAGCCCGGTGGACTCAGACCCTCAGGCCTGCCCCCACACTGCTTGCTCCCACCGCCCCGGCTCACGGGGACCCCACACACACAGCAGGACATACCCCACAGTGCATGGGTCCCCACTGGCTGGGACGCAGATGCCAGGCCTTTCTTCCTAGTCCTCAGATGGCCACATCCCAGCCATCTGCACCCCCTCCATGGACCCGGCGGAGGAAGGGTGGGGCTGTGGAGGAGGCTGGCTGGGGTTCGAACCTGGGCCTCCTGCACACAGAACTTGAGTCCTACCACTGGGCTGTTGCCGCCCCTCAGCAGACACTGGGACCTCGGATACTCGTGGGGTGATGCAGTGAGCCAGGGGGGAGGGTCCCCAGAGGGAGTCTGGGAGTACGGAAGGCTGAGCTCCTGTGCAGAACGACAGCACTGGCTGCTCAGTGTGACGGCCCTCATGCCGTCTGCTCTCCTTCCCAGCAAGCTGTCCGTGGGCACAAAACAGAATCCCCGGCACGTTCATGAGACACTCGGGCATGGCAGTCCATAAAGCCAGGCCCTCTCAACTGCCTTCTTCTCCAGGGGGCTGTGCGATGTGAGAGGCAACGTGTGGGAGCGCTTTGTGCCCCGTTAAGCTTTCCAAATAAATCATCCTTACTCGGGGAGGGGGGTGAGCTGTGACGCCAGGCCCCCAGCTCCAGCCGAGAGAGGTGAAGGGTCAGCGTCCACCACACCCATGGACAGTGGTGTCAGGGGACACACACCACATATACACACACACATGTACACACACGCACATACACACATACCCATCACACACACATACACTATACACACACACATCATACACACATACACACACGCAGACACCCATCACATACACACATACACATATACATACCCATCATTACACACAACACACATATAATACATACTTACATACATACACACATGTACACACACACGACTGTTCTCACCATGGAGCAGCATCCAAACAGGCCGGTGGTGGCCAAGCCGTACAGCCTTTATCAGAGAGAAAGAAGACACACGGGGAGGGACAAAGGGCCTGCCCAGACCACTGCCATCAGCTACGTTTCATTTTAGGGCAGTCTTTGAGGGTGGGCTTTGGAGGTGTGATCAGGAAACACCAGAGCCTGGAGAAGGAGGAGGGTCAGCGCCAACAGAGACCCTCAAGAGGCCGTGGCTGTAACAGCCCTGTCGGGCTGGGGTGCACGTGGAGTCCCTGGGTGTCAGGCCGACTGGATGGTTCATAAATAGTTCGCTCTTTTTCAATTACGGAAAACTTCGCAGGCATCTGTGGCTTCAGACTTTGACTTCTGAGTGCCCGCCACCCCCCTCCCTGAGAAGCCGTGGGGCTTCGAATGGAGCCTGGGAGGCAGATGGTGGCCCCAGAGAAGAGCAGCCCGCCTGCAAGCCCCTGGAGTCTGCAAGTGACTGTGTTTGCTTGTTTCCACGTGGGAGAAGATCTGACCCAACGGGCCCTGACCATGCTTCTCCACCCTCCTCCTTTGCCCCATGTCAGCTCGCAGGTGCTGCCCAGATGCCCCCTCCCAGTCCATCTACCTCCTGGGTGGACTGTGCCCCCCATCTTGTCCCCCGAGCACCCGAGGAGAGGCGGTGTCAGCAGACCGGGGAAAAGCGATGGTGGTGTGCCAGAAGCATGCTCTTCTAAAGCGTCCCTACTTCACTGCGCCTCAGAAACGCTGACCTGTGCCCCCTCCCCACCACCACCACCCCCGCACTCATGCTCCTTCCCGAGCATGGCCTCTCCGGGTTTCTGGAACAAGCCCTGCTCCCACATCCAGTCGTTAAGGAGGTAGAGGCCCGGAGCAAGGATGATGCCCAGCTCCCAACAACAGATGTGACTCAGCCCAGGGTGCCCTGTCTGGGGGTCCCCAAGGTGGCCCCTTTAATTCCTGCCAGCTCACTGGCAGGGGGGACCACTGTTCTTTCCTGCTGGTGCTGGTAGACTTAAACCTATCAGTCTCCCTTCCCACCACTCAACAGCATGCTTCCAGAACCTTCTTTCGAGAGTCAAGGTGGATGCAAGGAGTGTGTTATAGGGGGTGATGGGAGGGATTGAGCTTAGAGGGACCCCTGGGAAGGTGACTTTGGGGTAGGGAGGGCCCCTACGAGGGCGCTGTGGGGTCCAGACAGGACCCACTGAAACAGGGCGGGAAGATTCTGGAAAAGGAGGCAGGCCACAGGGTCTTGGGAGAGTCCAGACCCACAGTGTGCTGACGAGGTGAGGTGAGTGGACAGAGCAGGGCATGGGGGTCTTGGGGAGGGGCCAGCCTGGGCAGAAGCAGGCAAGGTGTGCGCATTGGGGTGAGACCGTGCCCAGGCAGACCCCAGTCCAGAAAGTCATCAGGGAGGCCCATCAGCGTGACGCTTGCCGAAGAGTCGCCCGGGCATGCGCAAGGACGCTCCGCCCAGCTCCCAGACTGGTGGTGGACGAGGAAGAACGACATGAGAGGCCGTGACTCGACCTCCGTCGGTCAGCAAACTGTGCCCCGGAGTCCCGGGAGCTGCCAACAGAAAGGCGGGAGGATCCAGCCCGCGCAGAAGCGGCTCCCGAGAAAGTCCTGGAGCTTTCAGGGCGGCAAGCGCTGCCCGGCTAACCGCAGGGCCCACGCTTTAAACCGCCAGCTGCTCGTTTGGAGTAAGGTGTGCCCAGGAAGGTCTCCCGCCCGCCCGGGACACCTAGCGGGGAGCACGATGACTCGGCCCCCACACGGTCCCCGTGGGTGTGGGGTTTTCAGCAGCAACTATGACAAAACTCACCTCCAAGCAGTGGATTCTGACTCGCGGGGACTCTACAGGGCAGGGTGGCACTGCCCCGTCGATTTCTGAGGCCGTCACTCTTTACAGGTAAAGAAAGCCTCCTCTTTCTCCCGTGAAGCAGCCCGTGGGTTTGAACTGCCGGCCTGGCCACGAGCAGCACAGCGCGCGGGACACTATTCCCCAGCCCTACAGACGGAGCAGTTCCACGCTGACACCCTAGACTGGCTTAACTGGTGCTTGCCAGTAACCCGCCGTCCTCCGAAGGGATAAAAGTAACCAGTGCGCTCCAAACCACCTGGCCCTGGGCTCCTCCCCAACCCTTAGAGACACGCCCCGCCCCCGCCCCAAAGAGTAAAATCCAATGTCCTCCAGTCCGTTCATGATGTACAGCAACCCTGGGGGCCAGAACAGAACCATCCACAGCTTTCCCAACCCTGTAACCTTCACAGAGACCAACTGCCTCACCTCTTGCCCCAGGAGCACCTGGTGGGCTCAAACCTGTGGCCTGTCAGATAGCAGCGGAGCCCGTGCCCACCAAGGCTCCTCCCCTTGGAGACAGACATTGCTAATGGACCACGACCCAGTGAGGGAGCATCCCGATTGACCTTTTAGTCAGGTCTGCCATGGCCAGGTCATTGGCGACTGTGCTTCCACAGACTCCCCGTGTAGCAAGTGGAAGGGGTCCCGGATCACGCTCTCAAGACCCTTGTCCCAAGCCGCCAAAGCGGTGCCCCACCCAGGTCCTTCAAATGAATCTCTCCAACAGCCCCTGAACTCTCTGCATGTGTCCCCTCTCCTTTTCCCCTCAGCATCCTCTGAGATGCCTCCTGTGGCAGTCATGTGCTTACGTTAATTTCATGATTGAGATGTAGGGGTTTAATCTCCTGTTATCTCCTGTTAATCTGGAGATAGCCATTGAGTAGCCAATGAGGCTCCGGGTGGGCATGGCTTTCTCCTGAGACTTCTGGGAAATCTCACGATATTTCCCTCGTGGAGATGAGAAGCTGTCTCCCCAGTTGTTGGAAGTTAGTCTCAGAGATGATGAATTATAGACAGGACAAGATGGCAGCGTCTGAGAAGCTGGAGGAGCCAGAGGAGAAGCCACACGGCCTTGCCCTGGTGGAACCAGACCTCTGAAGCTGGAGAAGCCACGTGGAGAGCCCTTCCAGTGCTGAGTTGCTTCTACCACCACTGGATGCTGTTGATGGACCCTGAGTCCTGGAAGCGAGGAGCCATGAGGGGATCCCTGCCGGCGCCAGGACTCTGCACCCACTGGCCTGTGACTTTGTGAGTCAGAAGGAGACTTTATAGACCGGTATCAGACATATGGGCTAATATCGGACTTATGACTGGGAACTGGGCTGGCACGCTTTCTCAATGTTCCGTTCCTTTTGTATATAAACCATTCCCTTACATCCATATGTGTGTCTATGAGTTTGTTTCTCTAGTCTACCCAGATTAACACACCTCCCATCTGGGGGAACACAGGGCCTGCCAGAGTCAGACAAGGGGAGCCCCTCCTCTTTCCTGGCAGAGAGTGGAGCACGGAGGAACCAGAGTGGGCTCAGAGGTTCTAGAGACATGAGTTCCCTAAGCCTGCCACTCGGAAGACCAAAGGCTGACTGACTAACGTGTGAGAACAGACTTGCAGTTGTGCAGCCCGCAGGACACGTTGGCCCAGCCACACCCCTTCCAGAGTCTTGAAGAAAGCGTGCTCGCCATCTCTCCCGGCTTCTGGAGTCTCCAGCCTTCCTTGACTTGCAGCTGGACCTTCTCATGACCCTGAGTCTCCGTCAATGTCTCCTCTGTGGGAAGAACGCCACTACCCGGATCTAGTCCAGCGTGGCTACCTCCAAACACCGCTGACAATGTCTTCAAGGATCCCGTTTCCAAATGAAGCCACCACTGGGGTCTGGAGTCAAGACTGTCCTGGAGCAGCACAGGGCAGAGTCAAAGGAACAGAGGCAGAGGGCGAGAGGGAGGGGTCTCGCCTGGGTCAAACTCAGAATGAAGATGGCCACTCCGCCGGACAAGGAGGGTGAGAACATTTGAAGGCAGTTGCAACAGTAGCTTAAAAAAGAAAAGAAAAGAAAAAGAATCCACAATGTTAGGTGAAAGACCCTCGGGGAGATGGAGACAGGATATGGAGGAGCATGGATTGGGCAGGGAGAAGTGAGTCACACGCCTGTGGGATTACATGACTGGCTCACAGCCAGACCCAAACTCACTGTCCCTGAGCGGATTCTGACTCACAGGGCCACCGTGGGGCAGAGATCAGTCCTTGTGGATTTCTGAGTCTGTAGCTCTTGACAAGACTACAAAGCCTCGTCTTTCCCGCCGTGGTTTTGAACTACTGACCCTGCCAGGAGGGTGTCCACCTGGCTGGTTCGGAGCACAGCGTCACAAGCACACCGGCCCCTCCACGTGTTCCAGGAGGATCACAGGACGACGGCTGAGCGAGTTTGTCACGAGGAATCGGCTGTCCAAAGTTGCATATCTGTTTCTGGGGTCCGCGGTAAAGAGGTGTCAGGAAGGCCGGGCCTCAAGACCTCCACATCTCAGAAAGAGCCTCCGGGAGTCCCCTGTGATTCCTATGCCTGCCAGGACATCACAGAGCAGGCACGTGCCCTGGAGTCGGGTCAACATCAAGGTGAGAGGAACTGGTGTTAGAAAAGGCACCTGCTGTTTTTCTTAGCTGCTTTCTAGGCATATAATTCACGTACCGTGCAATTCAATGGTGTGATCGAATTAAAAAGAGCTGTGGGCTTGTCACCGTAATGGATGCTAGAATGGTGCTTTCCTTCTCGTGCCCCTGAGCAGTAGCTCCTCATCTCCCTCATATTTCCATTGCCACAACCCGAAGAGACTACAACCTAGCTAATGTCCCTGTGGGCCACCTATCTTGAATTTCATACCAACAACAACCAAAAACCCCAACAACAGCAACAAAATTAAACACGGAAAGACCTCACTCCATGAGACAGCAGAAGGTGGTAGTAGACACTAGAACAAATTAAATATGAGTCAAAGGGGGAAACACAGGATGCAATGTTCAATTCTAACCTAACTTGGCCTGCAGCAATCCACTTACCTATGCACTCTGCCCGAGGGCAGGACTTAGATCCCTGATCAATGCCCAGGGGGAGTTTCATCGGAGGTTTCATCCCCTTGAGGACTCTGTAAATGAACTGGGGGCTTTCACCATCTTCCATAGCCTTCTACGAACCCGGTGCTCAGAATTTAAGCTTGGATACAATTTCCTCTTCTGATCTTGGATCAAAGCCAGCTTTAAAAAGTCACCAGGGACCTAGACTTTAGAAAGGAGTGAAGATGGTGCTCTCAAAACGTTGCTCGACTTATTCATGCCAACCAAGTGCCTCTGCCAAGCAGCCTGTCTTTTTAGAAGACACAATTTGACCCACACCCCCTCCTCTGTCCAGCATCAGGTCCCTTTCAGGGGGACACCAGCATGGTAAACCAGTGGGATAGCAGGGTCGCTTGTCCACAGATGAGGGGAGAGTGGAAGGGAACCCCTCTGCTGGACAGCTGTGTGGCCCACCCACTCAACTCCTGTCCTGCCCTTGGCTGATTTGGGAGACCACACCACACTCTGGGAAGCCTCTCGGCTCCAAAATCCCAGGACTATTACTAAACCAGAGACCAGGGCTTAGTAACACCCGAGCTTAGTAAGCAGCCTCCATCTGTGTGCCAGGACACTTTGTGGTGTTAGCCCCCCAGTGAGAGAAACTCATTCCTCTGGGGGGTGGAGTCGGCAAAATGACCTCCTGCTGCCCACCTCTTGAGGGAGGAGGACACAGCGTCCTTGTGGGGCCCAGACCGTCCACCCTGGGCCAAGGGCTGTGTGCGCCCTTTCACAAGACTGTCCCCAGTCCAGGGAGCTGTGGGAGAGCAGAGGTGGAGAAACTGGGGAGGGTCCAAGAACAGCAAACCGCTTGACCTAGAAGTGAAGGTGGACGGGTGTGGGGGTGACACCCAGAAGCCGGAAAATGAGTCACAATGGAGGCCTGCAAACAGCCCCCACGTCCTCGGGGGTGTGGGCATGGGCGGCCACCCCTCTGAGCTGGCGAGCTGGCCCTGCAGCTCACCCACCGTGGGGCACGCCTCAGGTGGCACATCCTCTCTGAAGGTCGGCGCTTGCTCTGGAAACCATGGACGTACTGAGAGGTGAGCTTGACGCACGGAGAGGGCGGCTAACGTGAACGCAGCTGCCAGCCTTCGTAGGCTCATTATCATGATACTAACAGGAACCTTAGTGCTGAGGTGGGCCAGGAGCTAGGCTGCTGATGGCCAAGAGGGCAGTTCAAAGCCACCAGCTCTTGTACAAGCGGCAATGGGACTAAGATGGCACCTCGGGGATGGGGGTGGGGGAAGAGGCAGCAATGCCCTGAATTCCTATCCCCCTATCCTTCTCTCTCTCTCTCTCTCTCTCTCTCTCTCCTCCCCACCTGTCTCCATCCCTGTTCCAGCTCCTGCTCTCCTCTGAACCCATGCAGCAGCTGGAAGATGGCTGGCCCGGCATAATCTACCTTTCCCTTCAGTTCTGCTCGGATGACAAATTGCGGAGCGACCTTTGAAAGGAAGCAGTCCCACAACACAGCACCTTCCCGTTGACTCATTTGTAAAGACTCCATTCCGTTTCTATCGAGGCCCCCGTTCCCCACCAGCATCCGCCCCCCTGTGAGAAAGATGAGGCCTTCTGCTCCCCCACAGGGCCACGGCCTCAGGAACCCACAGGGCAGTTCCACTGCCCCACGAGCTCGCCGTGTGTTGGAATCAACTCGGCGGCGGCGGTAAGGCCCACCAGTCAGAGGACCCCGGGGGCGTGGGCGCCGTGGGCTAGGCTAAGTGCAAGGCCAGCAGGTGGAAACTACCCCCACCCCCACCACCCCGTCCTCTGGAGAAACAGGACGCTTTCTGCCCCCAGGGAGAGTGACCGTCTCAGAAACCCACAGGGCAGTTCCACCCGGCTGTAGGGCCGCTGTGAGTTAGAACGGACTCGAGGCGTGAGCGTGGGGTGTTTTCTTCAATCCTGTGATCACGGAGTCCTGGGGGCAAGGCGGGCTGTTGGGGTACTTCCACACCCTGCTGTCTGCTTGAGGCTATCAAGAGCGAAGGGGTGGGCGTTAGCCTAGGGGGGTGCAGCTCGCTGACCTCGTGGGAGCACAGCAGAGACCAAGAGCTCACTGGAGGCCAGACCCACACAGGCTCTGCGAGACCTTCCTGCTGACAAGCCTCACGGAGCTGCGCAGATGGCAGCCAGAGCCTTGAAACTGGAGGAGCCACATGGAGACCCATGCCCGTGCTGAGATGCTTCCACTGGATCCACAAGGCTTCCCATCTTCTAGCCTGTGATCCTCCTGCACTCGGCGTCCTGGCATGTGCTGCATGAGTCTGAAGAGGACTTTACAGACTGGTAGCGGACATATGGGTTGATATTGGACTTATGGACTGGGCTGGGATGCTTTCTTAATGCTCAACTGCTCTCTGGTAGAAAGTTCTCTCTGACACACATGTGACTCTCCCTGGATTCGTTTCTCTAGTAAACCCGGACTACACCGCTGCTGACCTCCAAGCCAGTGGTTTTCTCCACCAATCACTCCCTGGGAGGAAGGCAGGCTGGCCTGCTCCTGGAAAGCTTTGAAAGCCTCAGAACCCCACAGGGGCAGCTCTGGTCTGCCCGCTGGGTTCCCGTGAGTCTAAAGCCCTGGAGAGCAGAGAGGTTTCTGCTTTACCCACCCACATAAGCACCTCTCAGAAGACAGTGGGTCTAAGCCTCTACTCCCCCAGCATGGCCTCCTTAATGTAACAAAAGTATAACTCTCTTTCCAAACAGAGCCATCCCTGCAGACCCAGGGCTAGAGTTCCAACCGATCTTTACAGGGGAGGGCCCAATTCAGCTCGCTCCCCCCCCCCCCACCAGCCCGAGAGCAAGTCCGTTCTTGAACAGAGCTCCAGGTAGCTCATCTCCACCCCACAGCCCAAACTGTCCAGGTCCCATCCTGACTTCCTCCTGCAGGAGCTCAGCCCGACTCGGGAGAACCCGGATGGAGGGAGCCTAGTCCCCAGAAACGGTGCTGCATCCGCTCCTCCTACAGGGGCTGCTTCTCCATGGATGCCTTTAAATGTAAGAGAATTAACGGTGGGAGTCAGAGGGGAGGGGAAGATGGGGGCCCCACCGGGCGGCGTGGGATTATCTACAGAATGCCCAAAAGTATTTTCAGAGTTAAAGCACAGCCCCCTGTCAGCCTGGGAAAGGATGCTCTCAAAGTGACATCTGTCACTCGCACCCCCTACTCCACTCTTCTTCCTGACGTCCCTCCAACGGCTGTCCTGGGAGAAGCTCAGCCTGGGCGCTCCCGAGAGGCGGGGCTTCCTCCACGTCCTGGAGACCCTGTCAGCAGAGCGGCCCCTGGAGAAGGACACCGTGCTTGGTAACGGGGAGGCCCTGGTGGACCCAGCAGGCTCCCACTTAAGAAGGGTCGTAAGGGTGGCGTCCACCTGGTAGGCTCACTCAACGTCTGCACCGGAGCTGACTAGATGACACCTAGCACCGACATGCGTTCTCGTCACCATCGTTGGGGATGGCATGGACCTCTGACCCTGAGCCAGGAGGTCAGGGGCTGAACACACCAGGCCCGGGAGGACCCTGAGCCAGGCAGCCTTCCCACAGAAGAGCCAGGGAGCCCCCCAGGTTGTTTCTGCTCTGTCCCAGGGTAGGTAAGAACCACTTCAACTGTGAGGAAATAGGTTTCCGTTTGATAAAGTCAATCCCCTAGCCGTGTTCCTGTTCCCCCAGTCTGGATCCCTCGGACACCCGTGCATCTATGAGTGTGTCAGGCCATAGTGCGTGGTGGTGATGGAAGAGCCCCCTCTCTGTGTCCGTTCTCAAGTAAGGTGACCCCACACAGGAGGCGGGGCCGGTCAAACGGTGTCGTTCCTATTGCATGCCAAGCTGCAGAAGCTCATTCAGGGGCAATGACAGCATTTCTCATGCGCTGACCAGGAACTGCCGGAAGGCCAAGGCAGATTCAAACGAGGGGTCACATTGCTGGTGTCAAATGGGTCGTGGATGACAGCAGAGGAGACCACAAAGGCGCTCAGCCGGGACTGGCTCGAGGATTCTGATTTGCAGCAACGCCGTGGGAGGGGGGGGCCATCCAAGGCTGTGTTTTATCATCGTGAGAGATCATGGATAGCAACGGGAAGGACGCAAACTCCACAGCCCTGCAGACAGACCAAGAGGTGCTCTGTGGACAAAGGACGGGGCCCCTGCACACTTGTCATCAGCAAAGATGTGCCTCTGTCCTGTGACCTTTCTCCACCGTGACTCGGTCTCTCTGCAGGACCACAGGAAGAGGAACACGGCGTCAGGGTCGGAGGTCAGCCCACTAACAGCCTCCAGCACACAGAGGACACGGCAGGCTGGCTGCAGGGAAGAGGGCGGAAGCCCTGCCTAATCGGTGACCATCAACAATGGTGGCCTGCCTCGTGGTGCACCTCTCAACCCACAGAAAATGAAAATCTTCCTCGCTGGACCCCTGAGCAGCATCGTGGTGAAAGAAGAAGCCACAGAAGCCACAGAAGTCACAGAAGTCACGAAAAGGCACTTTCCATCCAGCAAGTGCACCGAAAAAAAGACCCACTAAACACATCCTGTGCTCACAAGCAAGTTGCGGCTTCAAGAACTACGGAACCCTTGACCCGAAGACCGCTGGTCTGTTCTGGTTTCTCGTGTGCGTGTGGAAGCTTGACTAGGCGGAGGAAGGCCACAGGAGAAGCGATCATTTGGCTTATGGTCGTGTGAGTCTGGGCTGACTAGAGACGCAGACCCAGAGATGCCCGTATGTGTATAAGAAAGAGCTTCGGGGGCTGAGCCCTGGTGGCGCAGTGGTTGTGCGATGGACTGCAGCCCACTGGGCTCGCGGTTCAAATCCAGCAGCAGCTCTCCAGGAGCAAGCCTGGACCGCCTACTCCCACCAGAGGGCAGTGATACTCCCCCAAAAAAGAAAGAACTTTGTATACAAGAGGCATTGAATCTTGAGAGAACACCCCAGCTCAGTGCAGATAAAAGCCCTTAAGTCCGATGCCAGTCCATAAGCCCGATACCAGTCTATAAAGCCCTCTTCAGACTCACACGGCACATGCAATGACACCGACTGCAGGAAGCTCATGGCGGGTGGGAAGTTGTGGACCCAGTGGCGGTGGGAGCATCCCAGTGCTGACGTGGGTCTCCACGCAGCTCCTCCAGCTCCGGGGCTCTCGCCCAGCGCCACATGTCTTGTCAGTAGGAGGATGGAGCAGAAGGCGGGTCCTGCCTCCCTGGCACCTCCAAATGAGGTCATTGTGTTGCAACGCGATTGACAGGATAGACCCCGCCCCTTGACAAGTTGACAGGAGACAAAGCCGCTGCTCTTGGCGATGAAGGAGTCCTGGTGGCAGAACCCTGGCTAAGCAGTGAACGGAGAGCTTCGAGGCCAGCCGTCTGAAATCACCTTGGGAGAGGCATGGCATGGCTTTCTGTTCCCATAAAGAGTCGTCGTCTCTGCAGCTCCCCGGGGCAGTCCGACCGGGTCCCGCTGGGTCGCTGTGAGACCGCCTCGACTCCACGGAGGTGAGTTTCTGAGCCGAGTTGGAAAGGCATAGCATGTTCTGTCAGGAGAACAAGCATACCTGGAAGAAGCCCAGCCCGAATGCTCCTGAGAAGAGACGGTGGTCAGAGCGCTTCTCGGTCCTTCGGACAGGTGACAAGGAGGTGTGGGTCGCCCCGGGAGGAGCCATGTGCTCTTGACAAGGCGGGAGCTCGTCAGAGAGCTGGATTCTGCAGCAGGGATGCGAGCTCAGCGTGACGGTGAGGACCAGGCAGGCTGGGGGTCAGCGCTCCCCTCAGGCAGAGCCAGCCCAGAGGCGCCTGACCACACGGCAGCGACCACGCTGGCCACGCACGTTTTCCTCCTGGCGGTTCTCCTCATTCCTCCTGCACGTCTTCTTCGTGGGTCGTTTCTCTCTAAGTGATGGCGATTGGGAGTTGTGTACATCACCTCGTGTTCCTCTGCCGGACTGTCTTCAATAGGCTTCTCCAATACTCTCCTCTGAGGGCATCCATTCCTGGGCTGCCTGCCGTATCCGTGGCCAACATACACGTGCCGCACAGCGTCGGAAATGCCAGCCCTTGCACCCGGCCCACCTTTGCCTCCAACGTGGCACCTTTAGCTTTGATCAGTGTGCATAGGACCCAACAGGGGAAGCAAACAGACAAATGCCGCAAGTTCACAAGTCTCTGAAAGAAGAGCTGCAGCTGTGCACTCTACCCCCTGGCCAGGTGACACATTGCACTGCCACCCACAAGGTCCACAGTTTGAAACCACCAGCCTCTCTCTAGGGGAGAAAGACGGGGTTTTCTACTCCCATCAAGAGTGAACCAATCGCACTGGGTCCTGTCCCGTCCTGAGTCAACCTCGACTCACAGGACGGAGTTTGGTTTGGTTTGGTCTTTGTTAGCGTCCCCCTGACAGAGGAGCTGCCCTCAGATGCCAGCCACCTGGCCTCTGGTCTTGGTTCAGTGAGCGACAGTGAGGTGGGGCCTTGGGCACCCTCTCCACCCCCACCTCTGTCCTCTGGTGAGGGGGCGCACACCCCTGGCGGCTGGCTCTGTGGGACTGGAGAGCCGGTGGGGAGGAGAGCTCCAGGGCCAGGGAGCTCCCGTTCCAGGCTTTCCGCAGCGCTGCCGCTGAGTCAGCAGACAGACATCCGCAGCCCGCCTCCTGTGAAATCAGGCGTGGGCTTGCGAGATTCCCTAGACCATCACACTGAAACCAAACCCCAGAGAAGCGGCCAGCCCTCCAGCCAAAGAACACCCACCACCCACGGGAGAGGCTGCCACGTCGGCTGGCCAGTGCTGCCCGCACGTGTCCGGGCCTCGGACTGGCTAACGCAGGCCCCACGCCCCCGCCCCCCCCCCCGCTACTACACAGCGGGGGTGGAATGAGCTGCTGAGAAGTGAGTTCCCTCACGTGGGCTCCAGCTGGACCCAGAAAGCAAATGTCCGCTGTGGGACCTGCCCCCTGCTGACCAGGCGCCCTCTGCACATCCTCTCCACCAGCTGGCAGTCAGCGCAGTTACTCGCTGTGGCCAGAAGAGGGCACAATAGGCCAAGGAAAACATCCAGACCCCCCGCAGAATGGGCTGGCAGGGACCCAGGGAAGTCTCAGGGCAGAAGAGGCAGGCAGGCCATCAGACTGGTGCTGAACCCTCCTGGCCCTGGTCTTCCTTATGAAGACACAGAGTTGGGGTCAGACAAAATGGGGTGAGCAGAGGAGAGACGGGCAGAGGGAGACCCCTGCATGACCAGAGTGGGGGGTTCATGGAGTCTTGAGTGCCAGCATGCTGTTGGGAACCACAGAGGCCTGGGGAGGCATGGAAGAGTGCAGAGGGAGAGAATTCCCAGGGGTGAGGTGTGTGCTTCAGGAAGCCAGCTGGGTCAGAGAGAAGGGCATTAGATTGGTGAGCAGAGCAAGGAGGGGTGGGGACTGCTTGGAGGACTGTGTTCCAGGTGAAGGTGAGGGGTGGGGCACCCAGGGCAGGTCTGTGGAATGCAGGTGCTCAGAGGAACAGGTGTGAGGGAAGTGGAAGAACAATTGTACATTAAGAAGATATCCCAGGCCAGTGCAGAACAAGTCCACATATCTGATATTACCCCCTATGCCAATGAATTCCTCTTCAGACTCACCCAGCCATGCAATGATGCAAAGTGCAGGAAAATCATAGGCCAGTGGGTAGAAAGTCTTGGGGATGCAGTGGAAGCATCTCAGGGCTGGCGTGGACCTTCACCTGGCTTCTGCAGCTCCAGGGCTCTGGTTCCATCAGTGTAGTTCCATGCAGTTTGTCAACAGGAATGTCTTGCAGGGAGTGACTATATCAGGTCTCCAGTGAACTCTTTCTCTTCATTGCACCGCCAAATGAGGTCATTAAGGTGTGGCCTGAGTAACAAGCTAAAATCCACCCCTTCACTCTTAGTAGGATCAAGTTGACACCAGATTATGTAAATACCACAGTCTTTAACACAGAGAAGCGCTAATAAAAGTTTTCAGAACCCTGAATGTCATTTACCAAACCCCCTTCCTGCACCTGTGACCTAGCCTATCCATGCAGGCTGGCAGGGTGGAGTTCATGCTGCCAGGCCACTCTGGGTGGGCGGGGAGAAGAGAGAAGACCCCAGAACCAAGAGCCAGTTGGATGTTCCCTGAACGGAGGGCGACCGTGGTGTTTCAAGGGGCTCTGGTGGCGTCGTGGTTATGAACGGGGCTGCTAGCTGCAGGGTCAGCAGTTTGAAACCAGCCGCTGCTCCAAGGGAGAAAAACGAAACTTTCCACTGCCAGAGGTTCTACTCCCATCAAGCAGGTCGGCAAGGCAAGGATGGCGAGAATTGTCTCACGTACTGTGGACAGGAGAGCAGTCCCTGGAGAAGGGCATCGTGAGCAGCAGAGAGGAAGGCCCTCCATAAGACGGATGGACACCCTGGCCGCAGCCAGGGGCGCAGGCATGGGCACGGTGGTGAGAAGGACACAGGCGGCACTGGGTTCTGTTGTGCCTGGGTCACGGTGGCTCAGAACCCCCTCAGCGGCATCAAATAACGACCTCAAAGAGAGACAGTCCCATGGCCCATGGGGGCAGCCCCCTCCTGCCCCACGGGGTCCCTGAGTCAGCGAAGCACTGTGGCCGCTCTGCGTTTGGTTTGCTTTGGTGCGCGTCGGTTGTATTTCAGGAAACAAGCATGCCGGACTGGGAGCCGTGCGAGATGGGGCTGGGGTTAAATCCGGCTTGGGGTCCTGGTGCTGGTGTGGGGGTGAGAGCTAATGGCGAGGGCAAGGTGGGGGCGGTGCGTGGATGGGGTCCCGGTGAGGGTGAGTTATGGGGCTGGGGGTTGGGCTAGGGCTGCACTGACTGATGGTCAAGGCGGCCCAGGGGGTTGCTTTGGACTGCTTGCCGAAGTGGAGCCCACCAGAGACGGATGTGGCCTAATGCTTCCAGCAAGATTGCAAGCCCAGAGCCTAAAAGTACAGGTCTCCCTGCCCTGTGGGCTGGGAACAGACTGGAGAGCCGCGAGTTGGGTCAGCGATGACCTTTGGAGACCGACCAGGTGTTGGAGGTGGGGGTGGGAAGAAGCGGAGCTAATTTCTGTGTCCGGGGGGAGCCATGGTGGCCGCCTGAGTGTCAGGGCAGGTTTCCCTGTGGGAAAGAAGCCACAGCAGACCCCACTGTGTGAGTCTGGGTAGACTAGAGAAACAAATTCATAGACGTGCATATGGATATAAGGGTAAGGTTTATATACAAGAGGAATAGGGTATTAAGAAAGCATCCCAACACAGTCCAGTTCAAAGTCATAAGTCCAATATTAGCCCATATGCCTGACATCAGTCTGTAGCGTCTCCTTCTACCTCACGAAGTCACGGGCCAGTGGGTGCAAAATCCCGGCGCTGCAGGGTCTCCCCATGGCTCCTTTGCTTCCAGAGCTCAGAGTCCATCAACAGCATCCAGTGGTGGCAGAGGCAACTCAGCGCTGGCAGGGGTCTCCACATGGCTTCTCCAGCTTCAGAGGTCTGGTTCCATCAGGGTAAGGCCGTGTGGCTTCTCCTCCTGCTCTTGGGACGCTGCCATCTTGTCTTGTCCGTAGTTCATTGTCTCTGAGACTAACTCCCAACAACTGAGGAGACAGCTTCTCATCTCCATGAGGGAAATATCACAAGATTTCCCAGAAGCCTCAGGAGAAAGCCATGCCCACATGCAGGCCTCATTGGCTACTCAATGGCCATCTCCAGATTAACAGTCTAGACTCCACCCCTACATCTCAATCATGAAATTAACATAAGTACATGACCGCCACCCCACTCCCCAGAACATTCTGGCACGAGCTCGCCAAGAGGCCCGCAGTGTGGCTGCTGATGTTGACACAGAAATCCGGTCCTTCGGGGACTGGGGGAGGGAAGGGGCCCCGGTGTAAGGGGGGCCACTTGGGAACGAGGTGGTGCTGTGTGGAGTCAGGTGACCCGAGCCAGCTGTTTATCTTCTGGTCAGTGGGGCGACCTGCCGGGATCTCTAGTCAGAGCTTCCAGGCTTGGCAAGGCGGGCTGTCCAGGCAGCTGCCTCCCTGTGTCTGGCAGGGGCTTGAGGCACGGACTTGAGGGTCTCGGTCACACCTCTGCACCCATGTCTGTGCGGGCATCAACTACATGGGCACTTCTGCCTCTGTCGGGGCTGTCCTTTGAGCCTGGGAAAGCCAGAGTCTGAGACCCAGGACCGGTTCTGGAATCTGCATGATCCTGGCCAAGCTTCCTTACCCGCAGACACCACCAATCTCGTGCAGGACACAGTCCAGCATGGCTCCTGGAAGAGCTTGGACTGGTCATGTCTAAGACACAGGAGTCAGTCGCTTGTCCAAGAGTGGAGAGGAGGAATGGCTCGAGGAGACAGTCGGTCCAAAGGATGGAAGATCCAGGACCCACAGGAGCGGCCACCTCAACTCCTGGGAACCAGAAGAACTGGAGGGTGCCCCGCCACCATGCCCCAAGCTCAGTCAGCATCACAGAGGAAGGTCCCAGAGAGAGTGTTCAGGTAAATGAAATACAGCATCATAGAAAGATCAGGCTTAGTGGTCTGTACATACTGAGGGGTAGCCCCCCCCAAAAAAAATCATGGCCCTCAGGCACCTTCAAATGTGGAATTGAGTGCACTTCCCTCAATCACCTTCTAGTCAAACAGCAGACAGGTCTAGAGAGTGGTCCCTAACACGAGGGACGTGCTTCTCAGACCCATCCACCCAAAGGGACCAGGGGGCAGCATTTGCCCAGAAACAGCCTCAGGGGGCGGGGTGGGGGGGATCAGATGGGGTGGAGACAGCTAAAGAGGAAGCCAGAAGAGGCTGTGACACTGCGGGGGTCCCAACCAAAGTCACAAGACAACATGCAGATGAACTGTTGACGGGGAACTCATCTGCTCTGTGAAGTGTCACCCAGGGCACAATTTTATCTTTATGAACCTTGTCAACTTTCTGGCCAGATCGCGGTTCACCCCCCACCCCAGGAGACCTGCTCTTGGGGTCATACCTGAAAGGGGCTGGAGGACACAGTCAATGAGGGGGAAACACTCCCCCTCGGGAACTCAGCTCTCCTCTCCCATCTTCAGAGGGGACTCTTTAAGGGAGTAGAAAGCCCCATCTTTCTCCCCAGGGCCGACTGGTGGTTTTGAACTGCCAACCCTGCTGATGGCAGAAGCACAAGGCACCACTGACAATGACGGTCTGAAAGTCAAGTGGGGGCAGGGGCGAGAGTGCTCCTGTAGTCCTGGCCAGGCACCTTTCTCAGGCATCCAGCCCCTACCTCCCCCGTACTGACTTTACCCATTCTTATTTATTCATTGTGGCTTGCTCAAAGATACGTGGGGGCCCCACATCCGTTCTCCAGGAGTCCGGCTATTTCAGGGGCAGCGGTGAACGGGCACTGCCATGAGGAAAGGCACCCCAGAGACCCGTGGTCGGTCGCGGAAAGGCTGGGTCCCTTGGCAGGATGAGGACACTCCCATGGGCAGGGGTTGATGGAGCTCTCCCCTAGACCAGGGGAGATTAGGCCGGCCCACCCAGACCGGCCTGAAAGCCCAAACCCGCCCACTCTGTGCTGGGGTCACAGGCAGCAGCCAGGGCTCTCACGAACCAATCCGCACCGTCTCAGGGGTTCCCTGCAGTGACCCCTCCTGGCCTCGTTTCCACAGAAGCTAGGCAGAGCCGACCAATAGTATCTGTCCCTCCAACACTGTGGATTCTATCTACTTCTTATTTATCTCGCAGGAGTAGAAAGTCTCGCCATGGTTGGTGGTTTCAAACTGCTGATCCTGTGGCTAGCAGCCCAGCATGCAACTCCTTATGCCACCAGGGCCAGCCGGAAAGGGGGATGCCCTTTGCCTCCATAAAGACAACTGAGAGGCAGGGCTGAGGAGCCTCGGGGGACCAGTGAGAAGCCAGTGGCTGACCCCAGGTAAGTGGGTGGCCCCAGAGCAGCTTCCTGGGTCCTCTCTCTGCCCGGGGCAAGAAAGCCACTGGGTTTTGTTTGTAAGCCACATCTGTCCTCTCTCGGCACCCTGGCTGCTGGATCCAGCCAATTCGTAATGCCATAGAACTGGGGCAGGGTTAGGGTTAGGGATATAGTTAGGGTTAGGGCTAGCTTTAGGGTTAGGGTGATGAGGGACAAGGGAGGGACACTCTGGGCTCCAGGTTCCACTGTTGATGGCCCCACTTATTAGTTAGTGATTTGGTAGGGTCATTTTTTTAGACTGAGCTTCAGTTTCCTCATCAGCAAAGTTGGAGGGTATGAGTTTTCCTGTCAGGGTGGAGATAAGGGAAAAAGGCAGGGAGGGACATGTGTGCCCAGAAGCCAGTGCTATGAGGACCCAGATAGCTGGCCACCCCCTCCCTGAAGTCAGCTTGGGGAATCCCAGCCCTGGAGCCTCCAGTATGGACATCCTAGGACCCCCCCCCCCCACACACACACACACACACACACACCCTGGTCCTGGGCATGACCTGGCACCCTGGGGTATTGCCCTAAGCCCTCAGATCTGAGGCCAGGGCAGGGCAGGGACCAGTGAGTCATGTGACCTGGGTGGTGGGGGTGGGGCGAAGCCTCTCCCTCTGCTGGCCTGGAGAGAGCCAGTCACCTGAGTCCTACATCCCAAGCCCCACCTAGTTCCCTCACCCTGCCTGCACCCTGAGCCACGCCTCCTCTCAGATCACCCTGTCTCGCCCCAGGTGCCTGACCTGACAGCTTCCTCCCCTGCTAGACCCGAGGGGACAGTCCCGTGCCCAGGCCAGGCTGCAC
>PVJH01027690.1:0-28332 GCA_004026705.1 Nesogale talazaci | reverse complement strand
TGATACCCCCCCCCCAAAAAAAAAAAAAAAAGAACCCCTGATTGTGGGTGGAGTCCCTTGTTCAAAATTATTAAGAACTTCAAGCTGATGACTACAGATGGTGAAACCAAGCGTGGGGCCTCCCTAGGTTGTTTCCCGAGGGGGATGGGGAGTGTTTGTGTGGCACTCTGGGAAACACAAGGTTAAAGTGACTAGACATCCAGCGGCATTTTTAAAAAGTCCTGATTTTTGGAAAGAATGCACAAGCTAGGGAACAGCGGGAGAACTGGACGGGAATATGCTCCCCCTACCTTCCCCCCCACACCCCAACCAGGTCAATGCTGTCCTGCTTTATCAATGTTAAAATCTGGGCACTTTACCAAGGAGGATCTTTATGGTCGGAGGAGGGAATCAAAAGCCAAGCCCTCCTTTGACTCAGTCACCACTTAATGGTGCCAATGTACCCACTGGGAAGCCCTGCTGTCCCCTAATATTTGGCCCAAAGTTTGAAGACTCCAGGGACTCTCTATAGTTCGGGGCTACTTGGGAAGAAAAGAGGCAGGTGTTAGACCCTGGTGACTCTTAAAAATCAGTCAATGGGTGAAAGGTCTTGCAGGCTTTGCTTCTGAGCTGTCAGGACAAGGCTTTGGTCTTCAATAGCTTTTCCTCACCTGGGCTTTTGGTGCTCTTCACTTTTCTTCCCAGCTGTCCCTCTTGTCTTCTGCTGTGGCCGTTGTAGCAGATGCCTCGACTTTGGAAGTGACTTTAGATGGACACACTGACTTCATTGGACGGACTAGCGAGTGTGGAAGTCTGTGCCCATCTGTGAATCCCCACCTGGCCTTTTCCCTGAACCCTCCCTGGAGACTGTGTTAATGGGTCACTCACCACAAGCAGCCCATCAGAAGGAAGAGGAATTTGTTCTGATGCTGTTGTTTCTCAGCACCCCTTCCCTGCCCAATCCAACCTAACTCCTTCCATTAAATTAAGGTCTGGGCTGCTCATATTTAATTGTCTATTCTTTATTGCGGTAATACGTTGTATATTTTGTAAACTCACACACGCCCCCATCGCCAAATATAATGCCTAAAATTATACATCTGAGTCTTTCACATTCCATTGTTTGGCACAAAGTAAAGTATTTATATGGAATGAAGAAGGAAAAAATAGACAGGAAGAGAAAGAAGAAGAAAGAAAAGAGGAAAATTATTGAACTCTTTTGCCCTCCATCTGGTCACTGGCTGGGACACTCAAGGGTTCTTCACCATCACCTACCTGGCGTCCACCCCTCCATCAGACACCCAGGACATCTTCTTTGCAAGGTCATATCCACAAGGTCACTAGTTCAAGCCCACCAGCTGCTTTGGGGGAGAAAGATGAGACTTCTCTAAAGATTCATACTCTGAGAAACCCACAGGGATTTGTCCTACAGGATTGCTGTATGTCAGAATTGACTTCATCGCAGTGAATTTTTGGATGTTTCCTTGACACAGGAATTGGGAGATGAAGTAATAAGTTACCAACTGGTAGAATCTTGAAAACTTCAACTTAAAAGATAGATAGATAGATAGATAGATAGACAGATAGATAGATAGATGATAGATAGATAGATGATAGATGATAGATAGATAGAAATAGAATTCTGTTGTTGGCATTAAAGGAGATAAAAATGAGCAAACGAATCAAAAGCCAGTTTTTGCTTTATCATAAGACTTTGTCAGCCATTTTCTTCAGGGTGCAAAGTGTGGGCTGAGGGATGGCATGCCCCCCAAGTTGGACTACATCTTCATTTCTCACCGCGTCTCTGGGGTGGCTGAGGTGGTGAGTGCTGACGGAGGCTTCCATTTTGATGCTCTCATCAGAAACCTCTCCTTGCCATTTCCAGTTAGACTGTGGTGAGAAAGCAGGTCATGAGTAAACCCTTCTGGCTGAGATACTTATTTCCCCAACCTGCTGCCTAGCTGGCAGTGCCCAAAAAGGATGCAGCTGTGAGACACTGCCTCTGGGAGCCTCACTGCCTGGCATTCATTCGGCAGCTCTGCCGGTGCGTCTCCAGCATGCTGGCAGTTAGAGCCTTCTGCCGGGCAGGCCCACGGGCTTCCCAGCATTGGACCCCTTCCTTCTGACCCCAAGCGGAGGCCTTCTGTTTTTGTTTGTTCCTCATTTAGCATGTGTTTACTGAGAGCTTGCTCTGTGCCAGGGACAGCGCTAAATGTTTGGCCTGATGGCAGTAAGAGACAGATATGCATCTGTTCCTTTGTAGAGCTTAGGTTTTGGGCTACAAGATTTGGTTTGTGAAAAGTAGAAGGAATGGGCTGAGGCCCGGTGGCATAGTGGTTGTGCGCGGGACTGCGGCCCACTGGGATGGAGGTTCAATTCCAGCAGCAGCTCCACAGGAGCAAAGGCTGGGCCTCCTACTCCCACCAGAGGGAGGGAGGCAGAGGGCAATGATGCCCCCCCCAAAAAAAAGAAAAGTAGAAGGAATACTACAATGAACACTGATAGACTTGACATCTAGATTCACCAATTGTTCATTTTTCGCATGTTTGTTTCCCCCCAAGCATATACACAGAGTCTCTTCTAGCTGAGTCACTAGAAGTAGATAGGATGACACGCCCTTCCTAAGTCCTTCAGAAAACATCTTGTAAGAAAAACGACCTTCTCCTACATTGCCACAAAAGATCAGCACACGAAAACTTGTGAAATCATGGGATGTGTCGCAAATACAGTCCATTCTAAGATTGTTTCCAGCTATTCCAAGAACGTATTCTGTTTTCTAAGTTCAGGAGCAGACCCAGGTCCAGGCATTTCATTGGGTTGTTACCTTACTTTGGTTGGCTTTGTTTTGTTTTTCCCCAGCTGTTAGTATGCTTGTTTTTCAAGCCATTGGCTTTTTTTGGAAGGCCCATTGGCTAGTTGAGTGCTTCATCTCCTCCATTTTCCTGAAGCTGCCTCATGCTTAGCATCAGGTTAAACATCTTTGACAGTGTTCCAGACTTGACATTAGTTATTTCCTCCAAGATATGGGAGGCGGCATACTGTTTTCTAAGTGGCTGAACTATAAACCTTTGCATAAGGGAAAGGTGAAATTCATGAGCAAAAATGAACATCACCTTACAGCGAATAGAGAGCTACAAATCTGCTAGCATAGCTTTGGGACAAAAATAATGAGATATCTTTAGTCTCGGGGTGGACCACTGTGCTGGAAACCAGAAGCTATAAATCCTGATTGTGAGCATGATTTGGGACAAGCCACTTTACCGTTCAGTCATCATTTGTTTTGTGTAGATAGAGAGGAGACCAGAGTGTACAATATTAACACTTTATTTATATTCCAAAAGTCTGTCTTTTCTAGAATTTCATAATATCTAGTATGAACAAATGTTTCGAACCCTGCAAAAGGAGGGTAGTTTCCATAAGATTTCAAGGGAGGGAATTGGACTGTTTGGCTTTTCATCCCCTTGATCTGGCAAAATATGTTGTGAAAAATTGTAAACAATGCACGAGAAATGTTTCTGTTGGTGAGGGTCTTTGCCACCCAAAGCTAACATGAAATAAACAAACAAAACACCAGTATTTGAGTGACCCACAAAGAACTCTGTTCTGGTATGATGTTATGCAATGGGACGCTTACAAAGGGATATTTGAGAGGGTCTGCTAGCCTCAGTCTGGCCCTTCCCCATTGCCCCCCAATGCCCCACATGGCTATTTAGCATTTTGTGTTTCCCTGGGACCTACATTTCTCTGACTCACACAGCATCCAGACTCAAGATACCTTGTAGCATTTTTTTTTCATTACCAATCTCCAAACTATATGGAGAAACTATTTTCCCCAGGACTCCTGACTTGAAGTCAGAAATTGCATTTTAAAAATAATTCTCCCTTCCTTTCATAAATTGGCTAAAAAGTTTCAATGGATTTTCTTTCTGTTTGCAGACACGGAAGTACTTACCTGTCATCCCAAGTGGCTGTCCTCTGCAGTTGAATGTAAAGTCATTCCAAAGTTGCATCAAAATCTTTTCAGTGTTCCTATGATAATCAGTCTTAAAAACAACAACAACCAAGAAAACCCTGAAAGCAAACTCTCCATCAGCTTACTGTAGATTCAGTGAAATCTCCTCTCATAAAGTAAATGTAGCTTTTCAAAATGTGTAAGCAGAGGAAATCATCAGGCATTTACATTTTAACTGATTCTCTCTCTCTCTCTCTCTCTCTCTCACACACACACACACACACACACACACACACACACACACACACACACTTATCACCTCTATCGTTGTTGCAGCTGGTCCAGTCATCCTTATCACAGGTTCAAAGTGTTGATTTTTAAAGATGCTGCTGTATTAAGATGATGGGAATTAGTGAAGGGGAACTTTGACAGCCTTTTCTGGCCTGCCTTTCATCACAAATGAGGAGTCCTAGTGACATAATGGGGACGCATTGGGCTACTAACAGCAAGATCAGTTTATCTTGGAATTTGAATTCACATTAAAGGAAGGTGTGACATTTTTATGTTTATTAAATGGCACCTGCCTTAAAAATGGTGGCGATACATGGAGCTTGTAAAGGCCTGTAGATCATTTCTAGTTTTAAAAGTTCTGAGAGGCCCCCCCCCCAAAAAAAAAAGGAAAAAAAAAAGTTCTGAGAGGCTGTGCCCCGGTGGCATAAGTGGTTGAGTGCAGGACTGCGACCCACAGGCTTGGCGGTTCAAATCCAGCGGCGCCTCTCAGGAGCAGCACTGGGTAGCGCCCACGACCATCAGAGGGCAGTGATGCCCCCCCAAAAAAGTTCTGAGAAATCAACACTCATGGATATTTATGTCTATGTTTTGATTCCATCATTTTGAGATCTTAGTAAAACCTCACCCAAACTTGGGCCCTGGAAATAATTTTGCTCAAATCTTTCACTCTATAATCTGAGGAGTCTCAGATCCTCTAAGAAATGAAGTGCATGCCAAGGTGGTGACAATGACAATGATTCAGTGGCCAGGTGAATGGTTGGTGGTTCAGGGAGACCTCAGAAGATGGTAGAGCTGATTGACTTCTGAAAATTCAGCCATTGAAAACCTTTCAGGGGCTGAGCCCTGGGGGGGCTTAGTGGTTGTGTGCAGGACTGCAGCCCACAGGACTGGTGGTTCAGATCCAGCAGCAGTTCTTCAGGAGTAAGGCTGGGCCTCCCACTCCCACCAGGGGGCAGTGATTCCCCCCCTCCCCCCAAAAAAGTAAACCTTCCAGATCTGTAAATTGGACCTGGCTAAAGAGCTTTTACTTTTGCCCTAGTCTGGGTAGAAAAGGCAGTCATCAAAGGTCAGGGAGGCCCCCTGCAATGATTCTATAGTCTTCGTAAAACATTGTGGATCAGATAGCAATATTGTGATCAGATTAGCGAATTAACTGAAATCTAAGAGCTATTGCTAAAGAGCTATTTCATTTGCCTCATGTGACTCTTTTACACCAGATGTGGTCTGAGAGCCTATAAGGATAGATGGATGCACTTCCTCAACTTTACAGGAGAGTCTGTTTGACCAGATGTGCGTATTGGCAGGCACAGGTTTGTATGTGTGGCTGAACTTTAAGCTGAGGCACACATTTGGGCAGAGATGGCTACTGTGTGATAACGGGCAGATGCTCTGGCCATACATTGTCCATGCTGGATTGCTAACTGAGTGTAGAAGCCATTAAAACTATTGTTGCTAACGTGCCCTGACCCATAGCAACCCTGAGCACGTCAGAATAAAGCACTACCTGGCTTGCCCTCCCTGCCCCATCATTGCAGTATGTTTTCACTTGTTTGAACCTAGTTCTGCCCCCCTATGCCCATCAAACTCATTGATGGTTTTCCTTTTATTTTGTTGATGACTCTCTACTTTACCAAGCATGACATCCTTCTCCAAGACTGGCCTCTCCACTAACATGTCGAAAGCACAGAGTTACACTCCTATCATCCCGACTTCTTAGGCTGATTTGTACACCTCACAGCTCACGGTCAATTCAAAATCTTGGTCAACACTACTATTCAGATACTTTAATTCTGCTTTATTTTTACTTCTCCACTGTCCAGTGATAGAAAATACCATGGCTTGAATCACCATTAGTCCTCAAAGGGCTATCTTTGCTTTTGAACAGTTAGAAGAGGTCTTTGGCAGGAGATGTGCCCAATGCTTCTTGACTGCAGTTTCTATGAGCAATTATTATGGGTCAAAGTAAAATGAGATCCTAGAAACTTTCACCTTCCCCCACTCCCACTCCCCCCTTTATTATTATTGTTATTATATTACTGTCTACTGGCCCAGTTGGAGGATCTCCCTTTTCTTTATGCTGAGGAACAATCCACAGTCAAGGCTGGAGCCTGATCAGCATCAGGAAGTGCTTCAAGTCCTCTTTGTTTTCAGCAAACTGGTTATGAATGAACCTTCCTCCAATTCTGATGCCAGGTTCATCTGAGTCTCCTTGGTTTTTAATTCATCTCACTAAAGATACTTTTCAGTTTTCCTACCACTGCCCATATCTTGGGGAAAGAATCAGTTACAAAATAGCCCAACTGCATAGGGTGATTTACCTCCACTCTCGATCCAGAGTCCTGAGTAAAGGAGAATTTTAATCTTGATTCTCTCTAGCCCTTGAGAGGAAATGAAGGCAGGCAGCTGTCAACATCCTGCTCTAAATTCCTGCAAATATTTTAGGCTTTTCAAATACAGGTGACTCTTTCCCCGTTTGGTGAGGGACGGAAAACAACCTTGAACCTTGTTTGCTTCATTTTGATGACCTCCCTTTGGCATTTGAGAGTGTGTAACTGAGCCATGGCCTGGCCTTAAGGACATTTGCATTCCTGTCCAGGCAAAGTCAGCCACTTCCCTGAGCCAAGAAAGGTGAGTCGCAACTGAGATTGAGAAGCCTGTTCAGAAGGAAGGCACATGAGCAGTTGCAAGTGGAACAGTGGAACAAAGAGTCTTCTGAGTCAGAGACTTGGCAATAGTTCCTTGAGCCCTTCCTTTTAGCACCAAGGTTGGGATACTAAGGACAAGGAGTGTTAATAGCAATCAAATTGTATATGCTGTAAAATGCCTTTGACAGTAGCAGCTAAACCAACCACTCAAAAATAACTTAACCATCCATAAATATGAGAGGCTTCAATAAGATATGGCAGGTCCACACATGCAGATCCACACAGCTGTTTGAGAGAATGAGAGAGGGTTCCTTTTGCTAGTAAAGAACAGCCTCCAAAGCATGCTGCTTAGTGAGAAAAAACAAGCAAAACAAAAAACCATATACCATATATACTCATGTATAAGTCAAGTTTTTATGCACATTTTTAATGCAGTTTTGTGGTAAAAACAGGTATCTTGGCTGATATTCGGGTCATCTTATACTTGAGTATATATGGTATATATATTATGTGTGTGTATATATGTATGTGTATATATATAGTGCACTCTATAAAATCTCAACTAAGCACCTCCTTTCTGGGCGCTCTTAATTTCTAACAATAATGCATTTACCTATTTCTTATAGAATTAAGAAAACAAACTAAGGAAAATAAAGCTCTCTGGAGAAGTACAGTGCCTGAAACTCCAGGTTCTGGGTGGAAAGACAAAGGCACTTGGAGCTGGGCTGTGTGGTACAGAGCCCAGGTGGGCGCTAGGCACGTCCTGGGTTCTCTGGGTGACAATGGTAATTGCTCTCGGCACCACTTCTCTGCCTTTCCCTTTCTCTAGCTGTGAACAAGATGGTCATTCTGATCACTTGTTTCATCCATTGAAATGCTTCAGTCATGGTGTTCTTGAGGGAAGTAACACTGGCAAAACTCAGGGACCTTCTCCTACTTGTTCTGGTCATAGGTTGTGGATGTAGGGTTGCTGGAGGGCCAAGGTGTTTTCATTCATCCTGGAGAGGAAAAGTTTGCGGCTATGATGAAGCTGACCACACAAATCGCAGAATTTGCCTTTGAGGGAGTTATTAAAGGAACTCCTTACATACACCACAGAAAGCTTGCCCTACATGCTGGTGAGTAAGAATGCTTTGAATATGCAGCTTTGTCTTTTGTTTTGTTCCCAAAGCAAAACTCACAGCCATTGAGTCAATTCTGACTCACGGTGACACTAGAGGACAAGATAAACGTACTCCTGTGTGTCTGTGAGACTAGCTCTTTAAGGAGTAGAAAGCCCTGTCTGCCTCTCACAGAGCAGCTGGGGGTTTCAAACCGCTGACCTTCCCATCAGGTCAGCAACCCAGGAGTAACCAGCACACAACAAGGACTTCTTTAGGGAGCTAAGTATCTCAGAATCTCTTTTGGGAAAGAAAATCCTCTCTTTTCAAAATGATCAACTAAATCGAGTTGGAAAAGTTAGCTGAGAACCAGGGAAGTGATTATGCTAGCCCTTGCTCCTTTCTTTAAGGTCTGCCCATTCCATGAACCATTCCTCATGTGCCATTCCTCTGCAGAAATGTTCTTCAAGATGTCCTGGCAGGCGTGTTCCCTTGACCCACGTTCCAGAATCAGTCAGGTTGGAGGGAATAAGGAAATCATCAGAAGAAACCAAGGACCTGGTGAGCCTTTCTACCCTCTCTTACTTGCATTCTCTGGTGTGACTTGGATCTTGGAAGAGATTTAAAAGTCTGTCCCTCAGGGGCCTCTGGTGCCTTGAAGGGGTGGGAGCTCTCTCTGGAAGAAAGTCTGCTGTGAACTCAGGCACCCTCTGCCACAGTGGAGTGGAACAAGATTTGCCAGTCTCACTGGCACCATTCTTTAATGCTTCTGCAGCAAGCGATAAGTTCATGTTTCGATGTCTCCGTATCTTCCTTTATAAAATGAGAGCATTGACCTTGTCGCACCTTACCCCATCTGCCCTGACAGATCTAGGATTCCATGTTCAAAGCCAACAAATAGCCCAGGACCTTCCCTGTACTGGTACTTCCACACACTTCCCTCAGTCTAGGCCAGGCTTGGGCAGAAAGGCATAAGGAATGATAGTTGCCACTTAAATGGTCACTTCTCAGGAAAGAAGTAGAAGCAATATAGAAGCAACATGTCCACCGCTAGACAAAAATAAGATTGCCTTTGGGCAAGCTCTGTTTTAGGACAGGGTAATCACAGACCAAACATATGATGCAGGGCTTATTGGGAGAGCGGAGCCCTGGCGGTGTTATGCCCTGAGCTGTTAGCTATGAGGTCCAGCTGCTTGCCTGCACACACCTGTTGGGAGCGAGTGGAGGCTTTCTGCTCCAGTGAAGATCGACAGCCTGGCGTCCCGCAGAGACAGCTCTACGCCTGCAGGTTGCCTTGAACTGCAATTGAGTTGGTAGCAGTAAGTTCGGCCTTTTTGTTTTTCCTACTTTGTGTTTTAGTTGAGGGTGGGGTGGGGGTGGAGGTGGGGGTGCTGTCTCATTCTGAAAGGAACCAGGTGGCATGCATTGGCCTGCGAACTGCTACATCAGCAGTTCAAATCCACCAGTCGCTCCACGGGAGAGCGATGAGGCCTTCTGCTTCCGTAAAGATTTTCCAGCCTTGGAAATGAGAAGGAGAGTTCTACCCAGCCCTTTGAGCTTGCAATGAGTCAGAACTGGCCTCAGGGCAGTGAGTTTGATTTGATTTGGTCTCAATCTGAAAGTTTCAGAAGCATCACCTAATGACTGCTTAATTAAAGGTAGGGTTGGGGGTGGGGAGAAGAGCATAGCAGCCATCTCTAAGGATTAAGTTACTTGGATGATTAAAGGGAGTGATAAACACCAAAAGCAAAGTTCATAGCCACCCGCCAGCTTATTCTAACTCAAAATCACAAACACGCTTTCCATTAATATCTGCCTCCTATCATTCTTCCCTCATTTCTTTTCCTGGAAAAATACAGTTGTAAGTGGTTTTGAAGCTTGAGACTCCAATTTTTCTTTGAGCTGTCAAAAGAAATTCATACTTTATATAAGTCACTACCTCTGAAAAAGGAATATGAAGGAGAGGCCTACGTCAGCCCCACCCCCACCCCCGCCCCCAAAGTAAAGCTCATATACTCCTCTGGCAATGTTCTCAACCCTTCCTGCATCGGAACCACCCAGATGCTTTGAAAAGTAATTGGTCCCTAGGGTCACCATTAACCTACACAGTATTCCCTGGAGGAAAGCCAAGGACGTACATGTTTAATAAGTTCTCACACACCCGTGAATCTTTTATTTATACCTTTGAGAACATGGCCTCATGATAGTCAACATCATGCCTTTGAAAATATTTTGTCTCATATGATCTATCCCTGAGCCGTTTGAAGCCCTTTAGAACAGTGGTTCTCGTCCTTTCTCAGGCCACGACTCTTTCATACAGCTCTTCATGTTGTGGTGACCCCCCCCCCAATCATAAATTTTTTTTGGGGGGGGGTATCACTGCTCTCCGGTGGTGGGAGTAGGAGGCCCAGCCCCAGTGCTGGAATTGAACCTCTGTCCCAGTGGGCAGCAGTCCCGCGCACAACCACGACGCCACCGGGCCTCAGCCCCATAAAATTATTTTTGTTGCTACTTCATCACTATAATTTTGCTACTGTTATGAATCAGGCGACCCCTGTGAAAGGGTTGATCTTTCCCCAAAGAGGTCGCGACCCACAGGTTGAGAACCACTGCTTTAGAAGAAGACGAAAAAAAGAACCAGCAAGTATGCTGTTTTAGAACACAGTAAGCATGTCATGTCCTAATTCAGTCCAGTGACATCATAAAATAAAAGACTATCGCTGAATGCTTTTAGTTTCTGATAATGATGGGAAGGTGGCATGTCATGGGGCCTTTTTAGCACCAGACATCACTCCAGAGAATTCCAAACAGATATAGTGAAGTGCCATTAGGACCCATGTCCCTCCCTCTGAGGCTGGTTACACATAGGAATAAGATGTGCCGAAGCAACACTTCCCCCCACTGAAGTGTTGACAAGTGTGGTTATCAGACAGATAGCACCGGGAGTGCGATATGCTGGGCATCTACACTTTTCTGATAGGCTAGTCCTATGAGCGGGCCAGAGGAAGGAAAAGAGCAGCTCTGTGGTGCAGTTTCAACAGACAGCTGTCCGCATGATAAAGAGGATGACTCGCATTGCTGAGTGGTGTGGTCACACCAGAGGAACAGCCCTCTCACATTTCTGTCTGATGCACATATCCAGTGGGCTGCCTGGTCAGCCCCGCCCTCTCAGCTTCCCAGACACTGAGTCTGGAAGGAAAATTCACCTGCCTCTGAGCTGGCTGCTGAGGGGCGGGGAAGGGGGTGAGGGGGGCTGTTACTTGGATTCCCAGGTTGGAAGATTACCTCATCTAACCCACGCTATATAAGCTGACCGATGTGGAGGGACTCAGCAGGGCTCATTCTACAGGAACCAACCCTACAGACCCACACGGGCAGGCATGGTGGTGCTGAAAGTGGAGGAACTGGTATGTAAGCGGTATTTTCTTTGCCCACTGAAAACTGGCTTAATCTGTTTTTATTTGAAAATTGAATTGCCCCTTTCTTTTAGGCAGGATGCATAGATAATTTGAAAATGCCATCACCAGGTCGCCTGTTTGGAAGCTACCAGTACCTGCATATTTTGTCTTCTCCTCAGGCTTCCTTCCTAAAGTGTGAAATCACTTGTAATTATCAAAAGACCTTTGGGAAGATATTCTATTTCAGGAGCATATTTCCCGGAACTTTTTAGGCCGATCATGTTATATCAAAAGGGTGTAAGCTGGAAGAATCTTAAATAATCGGGGAGGGGGGCGCTTTCCTAGGAGAGATGTGATTAAGCAAATTGAAAATATATTTAAACATGTCAACTTCATCTAAGCCTTTATTTAAACAAGAGACTAGGACAAGCACCTGACAGGAATCCTGCAAGACCTCGGAGCATACCTCACAGAGGCAGGCCCATGACCAGGAAGAAAATGCCAAGGGCCTCTTACAGCTTCTTCTGTGGAGAGTGGCCCCAGACAGGCCCCGAAGCACTGGTTCTTCAATTTTTGTCCCTAGGTCACAGGGAAGAAGAATGGCAATGGAGCAGCAGGAGAGTTCCTACCGGAGGATTTCAGAAGTGGCCAGTACGAAGCTGCTGTTACCTTAGAGAAGCAAGATGACCTGAAACCACTGCCAGGTCACCCCGTGAGCTGGGCAGAACAACAGTGGAAAATCGAGAAACAGAGAGAAGCGGAGGTAAGAATCTTCTTGAGAGCCCGCTACTGGGAGGTTGGGGTTGTAGCAGAGATGGCAGGGAGGAAGGAGAAAAGAAACAGAAGAAAGGCAACCTTTCTAAAGATTTTTTTCTTACCTAATTCTAACACAGAAAGAAAGTGATTTCTATGAGGCGGGTTGTAGGAAATGATTCTTTGACCGCCCCATTTCCTCTGGATTTTGAATCAGCGATTCAATGCGCTACAGCCCTGGTGGTATAGTGGTTACACGCTGGGTTGCTAGCCACAAGGTCGTCTGTTTGAAACCATCAGAAGCTCTGTGGCATCAAGATGAGGCTTTCCACTCATAAAGAGCTAGAGTCACGGAAACCCCCAGGGGCAGTTCTCCTCCATCCTATAAGGTCACTAAGAGTGGGAAGTGACTCGATATCTGTGAGTTTCAGTTAGGTTTTTAACCTTATCCTGATACGAAAATAGATTAGGAAACAAAAACATGACCAGTGAATTTCTGATGTTTTATTTTAGTTACACTAATTCTACTTAATCCAAACCAAGAGGGGGCTTTCCCCCCCTTCTGTGACACAATTTATAGTCCATGGATGATTGCTTTGACTATGCCCAATATCTGTGCTGACATAATCTGTGTTGCTGGTGAAGATTTATTATTTACTCACCACAGATAAAATATGCATTAGTTAGGACAGTCTGTTTCACACGTCCTACTGAGTGGGCCACTTAAGAGAGAGAGGTATTAAAACAAGAGAGAGAGAAACATTAATATTTAGAGCTTTACAATTATTGACTTCTTTTGAGTTAAGAAAAAACTTTAACTTTTGAGGATGCTAAGAACAAATGCTACAGAGTTCTGGGCTTATTCATGCTAATGATTACAAAATAAACACCTAAAAGATTAAAGAAGCATTGTCTTCAGTTAGAGAAGGGCTGATTCCATAAGCAAAAGAAATGAAGCTGAAGGAATTGGATGAAAAGTTAAGCCTTAATAAGCCTTAATACTTTAATAAGAAATGCTAAATTAAAGGTAAGGATTAATTTTAGAATCATTATTATTATTATTTTGTTTCAGTTGTTCAAATATTTTCTGCCAGAGTTTTGGACACAACCAGAATGCTTATCAGTAGCATCCCTCATATAAGGAAATCTGAATTTCTATTTCAGCTCAAGAAGAAGAAACTAGAACAAAGATCAAAGCTTGAAAATTTAGAAGACCTTGAAACAATCATTCAGCTCAAGAAAAGAAAAAAATACAGGAAAACCAAAGTTCCAATTGCGAAGGAATCTGAACCCGAAGTCATTGTGAGTGTTGCTTGACTGTACTGTGTACCCATTAACCCTTTGCTGTCAAGGGCATGGGTTTGGACTCCTTGTGAGCTCGTAGGATAGAGTGAAGCTGCTCCACAGGGCTGCACGGTTGCATGTGATCTAGACCAAAGCCGAGTGCCAGATCTTTGTCCGGTAGTGTAGCGGGCGGGTTTGCACCACCGTCAATAGCTCAGCAGCTGAGAGCCAAACTGTTCCCAGCCCCCTGCGCTGCTCTGGGTCTGTGCCACGTGAGTAGGATCATCAGCTTGGACGTTACAGAGATCGTGCTCATAATCTGTTTCTGGCTTAGGCAGAACCTGTGGATGTGCCTAGGTTTCTGAAGGCTGCCCTGGAGAACAAACTGCCAGTAGTAGAAAAATTCTTGTCAGACGAGAACAATCCAGATGTCTGTGATGAGGTAAGTTTTATATAAAGCACTGCAAAATCCAGCTCATTAATTATGTGTCTCATATGCTTTCCTGCAACCTTGTTAATGGGATGTCAGAATCATTCCACCTGAAACAGCTTCCCCAGCTGTTGCCACATAGGAGCATAATAGGAGAGTGCACTGGTTCGCTCCTCTCTCCCCCTACACCTGCAAAAGTCGGCATCACACTGTTTCCTATCCCCCATCTGTTGGGCTGATTCCTCATTCTGTCTTTAATTGACTTGAACTAAGACAGAGCCAACCAATCACTCACGTTGGGGGGAGCAGACCCTGAGCATCATCTTTCCTTGGTTGGACTCCAAGCCCTCTGTATGAGATTAAGAATCTGGAGTTGGGAGTTCAAGTCCCAGCTCCATTGCTGCCTGCCTACTGGATCTTTAGTATACAGGTGACATTCATGGGGGTCACACTCTCCTTCATCTGTAACCAGAGGTTACTGGAATGAAAGGGTGCCTAACGTTGCTCATTGTTGTTAGGCGCAATTGGGTTCATCCCCCTCATAGCAGCCCCCGTGGGCTGGAATAGGGGCATCCGGGCTGTAGTCTTCATGGGGGCGGATTGCTAGCTCTTCCTCCTGTGGAGTCCATGTGTGAATATGAACTGCCAACTTTTAGGCCATCCGTCACACACTTGACTGGATAGGGCCAGGAGGGTTCTTGTTCAGCTCTGGCAGTTTATCGATCTATTCCTTAGTAACTAAAACTAAATCCACTCGTTCAATTTATCCAAAAAGACAAGTCCCCTTTACTTTTCCTCCTACAAACTGAATCGGGGATTGTTTTTAAAGTTGTAGTATAGAAATTAGTCTTTCTCTTAAAAAAAAGAATATCGTTTTAATTAAAGAAAACACTTTATTGAGATTTTATATATATGTCATTTTTACTATATAAAAAGGAATAGTTATCATTTCTCACTGCCATAGAGTCTATGTCAACTTATAGCAGCCATACAGGATAAAGCAAAACTGCCCCTATGCATTTCTGAGTATCACCATCTTTAAAGGAGCAGGTAGCCTCCTCTTTCTCCCCCAGAGCAACTGGTGAAAGCCCCATCTTTCTCCTGGGGAGAGACTGGTGGCTTCCAACCGCTGACCTTGCTATTCGCAGTGGCAAGCACTATACCTGTAGGACCCTTTTAAGCACACAATTAGGTGATATTAATTGCATTCACCAGGCTGTGCAACTAGCCCTGCTGTCCAGTTCCAAAAATTTGCAGCACCTCAAACAGAAACTCAGGATCTCTTCAAAAGCGACTCCTCTTCCTTCCTTCTTTCCTTGCGCCCTTCCCTCCTTTCCTTCCCCCAGACCCTGATAGTCACACAGGAACTAGGGTCTCCATGCAATGGCATCAGAAGGAATACTTTTTGATAGTCAGCCTCACTACTGTCCCAGATGGAAGAAAGCTGTCTGATCTGCATGGCAGATATCACACACAATGGAAATGCACAGTTCAAGAGGGAGAAATGGCAGCACTTGAGTAGTTTGGGACCTTTAAGTTTGCTTCCTTCAACACAGACCTCTGAGCACTTAGAAACATACATGGCAGGGAGCTCAGAACTTAGTTGCAGGATAGTGTCCCTAGTTATCCTGCAATGTTAGTCAATTTGGCATTTCTAATTCATAAATGCACACTCGAGTTTCTATCGCTTAGTCAATCAGAGCCCCAGCCTCGTGCCTCTTCCTTGTAAAGGAAGGGGCCTATGCACATTTTAAAACAGATTGCTATCTCTTTTTTTCATCTCTATTCTGACAGTATAAACGGACAGCTCTGCACAGAGCTTGCTTGGAAGGACATTTGGCGATTGTGGAGAAGTTAATGGAAGCCGGGGCCCAGATCGAATTCCGTGATATGGTAAATATCTTGCTTCGCTTGGAAATGAGCCAAAATAAGTCGACTGACTATATGAAGCTTGAGAAAACCTATGATGAAAAGCCAGGCTGATGGGATTGAAAATTGATCTGGAAAAAGTGGGTGAAAGCTCATTTCTCTGTACAAAGGAGAGTTGGGAGAGGAGAGGAGGTCATGTGGAAAGTATTTTCCACACATACTTAAAAATAAGGAAGTGTGTGTTCCAGGGGAAGGAAGTAAATACAAGCTGTCGGACAAAATTTTTTATTCTCATCAGAGTGGAGGGTCAGTATTTGTTTTGTTTTGTTTTTTAAAGCAAGTCAGTGGCCTTACCGAGCAGTAATCCAATCAGTTTAGTGCTTACCTCTCAACCCACCTGTCCTTCCATGCTACCTGGGAGCCTATCATGGTCTCTTGATGGACGGCAGGAAGGGATCAAGCTTGTCTAGCTACACATGTACAGGATAGATGTTGATTGACATCGGTGAGATTTAGGGCTGGACTAAAGGCTAAAGACATCACATATATGGTAAGTAGATGCCTTTCAGACTTCACTGTTAGCCACTGTTGATGTCTATGAAGTCCAGTAGACAACATACTTTATGAACTCAAGACTGGGTTCATTAAAAGACTTCATTTAATTACATGAAACCCAATTAGACATCATAGCAAAGTGAAAAGCAGCCCACAAAAACTTGCAAAGACCTTGCCTCACATGGAGGTCAAATCACATTTTTGTTTTGAAGTAGATGGAAAGAAATCTTTAAAAGCAGGCTTGCCTGTAAGTCCCGTGGTGGTCAAACTGATTCCTATTCATAGCCAACCCTAGAGGGCAGAGCAAAACTGTCCTGCAGCATTTCTAAGGCTGCAGTCTTCAGGGAAAGCGCACCCCCACCTCTTTCTCCCATGGAACAGCCGGTGGGTTCGAGCCTCCGATTTCTCTGTCAGCAGCCATGGGTCTAACCACTATGTCACACAAACGAATCATAGATGTGAGCTTTAGGTGACCAGATTGGGGGCATGCCAAACGGAGCAATGTGATAAAAGACCCCAGGACAAACAGGCACACTATGCAGTCACCCCCAGTCACCCAGCAGTTGGGGCAGAGCTGTGCTGGGGTTCAAGACAGCAGAGAATCACACAAGACAGAGAAAGAGTGGGTGGGTCAGATCCTTGTTAGTTAGTTGGTTTTTTGTTAAGGGACTATTTTCATTCTGTTCAAATTGCTCAATACATTCATCTAGTGCGTTTGAGTATATTTGGCAAAACTGGTCTAAAGTCCTGGGCAGATGTGTACCTCTTTGAGTGTCTCTTCTGCATCTGATAGGCCACAGGTCCTTGGCAGAGTAAGTGGAGCTTTTTGAGGGAGTCTGGCTTTTTTACCGGTTCCACCTACCTCATTGCATTTCTGTGCAGCTTAGAAGCATCTAGAGTGTGTAAGACAACAGAGGAATGCAGTAAATGCTTAGGGAATGGTAGGATAACTTTCTGTAATGGTCGATTTTTGAAGAAACTCCTGGAGGTAAGCACATACACGCACGCGCACCCACGCATGAATCTGCTCACTCACACAGAGGTCAGCTTCAAGTGGAACTTCTGACTATCCTAGTAAGAACTGACAATCTAGCTGAAGACATCCAAGGTTGCTAGAGAAATCTGAGCACACCTCAGGATCTTCCGGGCCTTAGAAATCAAGTATGCACTCCTTGGTCAGGTTCTCATTGACACCAGTGCCTCCCTTTTGTTTCCCTATATAGCTTGAATCCACAGCCATCCATTGGGCCAGCCGTGGGGGGAAGCTGGAGGTCTTAAAATTGCTACTGAACAGAGGAGCAAAGATCAGTGCCCGTGATAAGGTATTTCTCCTCCTCCTTCCCCTGGGCCCCCCAGCCTCATCCCTGTCGTCAGCGGACGCCTGGGCCTTGGGCTGCCCTGCAGGGTGGGTCTCTGACATGCCCTGGGGTCTTGGGAAGTCGCTGTACTACCTCCCAGCCAATCAGCAGTGTTGGCCATTTTTCAGTTGCTCAGCACAGCGCTGCACGTGGCTGTGAGGACTGGCCACTACGAGTGCGCCGAGCATCTCATCGCCTGTGAGGCGGACCTCAATGCCAAGGACCGGGTGAGGATCATCCCTTGTCCCCCAGTGGTTTGGCTCTGCTGCCCAACCTGGGATCTCTCCTGGAGGCCTCTTTCTGGATCCAGACCCCCCTTGAATCGGTGTGCTCTGCTTCTCTAGGAGGGGGATACCCCTTTGCACGATGCCGTGAGGCTGAATCGGTACAAAATGATCAGATTGCTGATTATGTATGGCGCAGACCTCAACATCAAGAACTGTGTAAGTCCTCTCTTTGGGCTTTCCCTTTTACAGAAGCACTTTGTGCATATTTGAAAATATCTCCACAACAGCAGTGTTGGATGGTGGGGGTGAGGGAGGGAGAGGTGGTGGATCTTGTGATGAGGTCCATGTCCATGTCAGTTTCTGTAAGGACGTTGTTAACCTTGGTAAGGACTCCAGAGACCTGTTGGGGAAGGGAAGATCTAGTGGCTGCCATGGCTTCCATGGAAGGCCCTGGGTGGTACAAGCAGTTAACACTCTTGGCTGCTAGCCAAAAGGTTGCCAGAGGGGCTTTGTAAGAAAGGCCTGGCAGTCCCTTTCCACCAAATCCGCCAAGCACAGTTCTCCTGTGACATCCCTGGTTTTGCATGGGGTCACCAGAGCAGAACTGAGCCACAAAGGCTAAGGAGGCTATGCTCACCACAAGAGTAGATGTTCAGGTATTTTATCACACAGAGCAGCTACTGGGGTTTGAACTACTGACTTTTTGTTTAGCAGCCTGATACTTAAACCACTGAGTCACCAAGGCTTCTGTGTTAGGCCCTGCTGACTAGGGTATCAAATCCAGAGACACTCAGATATGTATAAAAAAGAGCTTTATGGGGCTGAGCCCCAGTGGTGTAGTGGTTGTGCGTGGGACTGCGGCCCACTGGGACGGAGGTTCAATTCCAGCAGGGGGGCTGGGCCTCCTACTCCCACCACCGGAGAGCAGTGATGCCCCCCCCCAAAAAAAAGAGCTCTATATCAAGATGTAATTCTATACATCAAGAAAGTATCCCAGCCCAGTCTCACTCAAATGCATTAGTCTGATACTAGCCCATGAGTTCCTCTTCAGAACTCAGACCGCCACATGCAATGATGCAGGATGCAGGGAAATTCCAGGTCAGTGGGTGCAAAGCCATGTGGCCTCAAGGGAGGGAAGCATCACGTGACTCTGGCAACCATCAGGGTCAGCTGGCAGAAAGGTGAGAGGCAGAGAGAGGTGGGCGGGAGGTAGGGGAGAGGTCCCGGGGCTCTCCTTCTCCAAAGGCTACATCCGCAGTCACCATCAGCTGTAACCTGACTAACAGGTTAACTTCCACCCCTACACTTTCATATCTTCAAGTTGAAAGGAAATTAGGTAACTGCCACAGCTTCTTCATGCACAACATAGTGCCTGGGGACACTTTTAAAAGTTGGTCTTGAAAGTGAAGGATGGTCAAAATTACTCCCCTTCACCAGCACCTATCAGAGTCCTCTGCCTCAGCCACCCCTGGCTGTGCAGAGGTAGTTAGGGAGGGTCTACGGGGCTACAGAGGCCAATGCAGTCACGGGCCAATGAGGTAACATGAATCCATGTCCATCCAGCTGAGTGATTCAAAAGGCCTTAGACCAAAAAGAAAAGCAGTCACTTTCTTGCAGGACAGCCGCACGTTTGCCTACATTTTAAAGATCATTTCTCTCCATTTACCACTTTGTCTGCACTTCCTTCAAAATAGCTTCTGTTTCCTGAAAATGCTATGTGAATTCCTTTTCTTAGCCTTTGTGTCAATTCACCTCTAAACAGGGAACCTGATCAAACTGATCTTTCCCATGGTCCCAACTCCTAGTCAAACATCTTCAAATAGAAGCTTTAAAAATATCACTTGGAGGAAAGGATTTAAATTACTGAAGAAAAATATTGAAAGATGTTTTGATGAATCACTTGCTAAGAAGGGGGAGGGGTTGAAATCCAGTCATTGAATAGTGTGAATAATTTCTTCCTCTGATTTGTGTTATTTTGAGACTGAGAGGAAAAATTCTAGCACTGAAAAAAAATCAGCAGAAAAAATACATAAGTATCTGGCTTGGTGACAGGAATGAAAGTCAGTGGGGGGCGGCTGGGGCTGCTTGGGGCAGGAAAGCATGGGAAGGAGGATTCCTGGGACTGGATTCTAGGACTGGTCTCACCTCCTGCTCCTGAGAGCTATCTGGGACAACATAGCTTCTATGACATCTGCAAAGCTGCCGAAACCAGGAACTTTATTTAAGGAAGTGAGACATGATCGCTAGAGCACTAGTAACAGACTTGGAGAAACTGGAAAGCAGGTAGGAAATCAGGAGATGAATTTTAATGGAATTTATGAGAAAATAGCTCAACCTACAAATAGGACTCCCAAAGAGAGTTCTGGACCCATGAATTTCATTAACTCAATGAATTGGTGTTTACTAAAATAAGTAAGAGGTGATTGAAAACAATGCACACTATATTATTTTATTGTTGTCCCAAATGGCCATAATGTCCACTGATGAGGGTTCTTCAAGAAAGACAGAGCTGTAGCCATTTTAAAATTAAGGTTGGAAACCAAAGAAACCGACTCCACTCCGTGTCACTGAGTCATTGGTAGGTCATGGTGGTCCTATGGACTAGTGTAGCGCTCCTTCTGGGAGTTCCCAAGGCTGGAATTCTTTATGACAGTGAAAATTCCCATATTTCTCCCCCGGGGAGGCTGGTGCTTTGGAACTGCTGATCTTGTGGCTCAAAATCCAATTCAGAACCACAATGCCATCCAAGCTCTCCGCAGGACCATAGCCACACATGCCTGCAGGAAGTAGACAGAGCACATAAGACATGTAAATGGGTAGTTGGTGACATCTGTGTGCTCAACTCTTACAAAGACTATGGCAGGTCCCTGAACCAGTGCATGACAGCTACGTGGAACCAAGGAGACTGAGTGGCTTGTATTTTGCATAGAGATCCCGAACCCAATTGGGAAATCTCTTGACTCCTAAATCTTCCTAATGAATTTGAACATTTAAAAAAAAGTAAACCGGGCTAAGCCCTGGTGGCATAGTCGTTGTGCGCGGGACTGCGGCCCACTGGGTTGGAGGTTCAAATCCAGCAGCAAAGCTGGGCCTCCTACACCCACCACCTGAGGGCAGTGATGCCCCCCCCCCAAAAAAGTAAACCCAGTGGGCTGAGCTCCAGTGGCATAGTGGTTGTGTGTGGGACTGTGGCCCACAGGGTTGGTAGTTCATATCCAGCAGCAGCTCTCCAGGAGCAAGGCTGGGCCTCCCACTCCCACCAGGGGGCAGTGATACACACACACACACACACACAAAAGTAAACCCTAGTTGTCAAACAAAATAGATATACAGGCTAGTTGACATTTTAAAACTACTTGTATGTAACCTTGGGTTAAAGAGGTGGAAAGAGTTCAAAATAAAAAGAAATGGGAATGTTTAGGGCTTTTCATATTGATGTACAAAAATTGAGAGGTAGCCTGGCTTTACATATCTTGAGGCACATGGACAAGAGCAAGAAAAGTTGGCATTTAGCCATATGTTAACATATGTCTTTGACATCAACTGAAAAAAAAATTTCTGAGGAGAGGCCACTGTAAATGCTGAGTTTTGAGAAATCTAGTCCAGGGGTAATACTAGTTCCCTGAGTATTTAAGCCAAGGAGTGGAAGCAGCTCATGTAAAACCAAGAACTCACACTTCACATGGACAGGAACTGGTTTGCCCATGAAAAGGGCCACCACCAGCTTCCCACATGATCTGACGAGGTCCTGCAGATACATCAGAACCCAAATCACTGGTGTCAAGCCAACGCCAACACCTTATAGGAAAATCCCCTGGGAGTTTCAGCTACTGGAACCTCTCTCTGGGAGTAGAAAGCCCCATATTCTTCCCATGGAGCAGCTGATGGCTTCAAACAGCTGACCTGGCAGGCCACAGGCCAACACATGACTACTAGGTCACTAGGGCTCCTGGAGATACATACAGGCAGGTTCAAATCTCAAATGACTTATGAGGGTGCCATTGCCACCCAGTGTTTAGAGACCAGGCATTTTGCCAATAGCCAGTGATCATTTAACAGGAAAACATAAAATGCCTTTGAGGAAAAAACAGTGGGTTGAATATACAAGCTGCCCTCCAGTTACTGACGTCACGCATTCTTAAGTGCGCCTTGAAGTCAGTTGTCTGTGTGGGTAAATTGGCCTTATTCAGCCTTACTTAATGGGGCAAGAAAGACTGCAAGCCTTTTAGTTACTGAGAAGTTTAGGTCCACCAAGTGAAGGTGATTGTGCTGAAGAATGTGTTCGGAGTGAGGGTCGGTTCAGTCAAATGAGGGCAACTTTATATAACATTCAAGGGCAAGGAAGTTGGTCAGATGAGTCTACACTGGCCACCGTAAACCTGAGGGCTTAACTGCAAAAACACATGTAAGTGGAAAACGTAAAAAGCGTCTATAAGGTGCACTTCGCTAAACATGTATACACAAAGAGAATGTGAATTGAGAGATGCCTCCCACCTGCAAGTCAAGGTTTCTCGTCTCTTTTCCCTCAGGCTGGAAAGACCCCAATGGACCTAGTGCTGCACTGGCAGAACGGAACCAAAGCCATCTTTGACAGCCTCCAAGAAAACGCCTACAAAGCCTCGCGCATCACCACGTTCTAAAGGGAACCGCAGACTCTCCCCGCTGCGGCACCCTGGCATTTTGAAGGCCGCCTTGGCCTATCCACGTGCCATAAAGTCGTTCCCAATGAAGCTTCGAGAAACACGGGGATATAAGGATCCACCTTGCCATTAGTTGCGTGAAACTCACCCCTATTTATTGGTATTTATTCGGGATTATTTATTTACTTACGTTGATGCCACTGTTAAGTACAGCCTTCGCGATCACCACGTGGGGATCAGCACTTCCCGTGCACAGAGCATTCCCAGAGCCTCCCAGCTGCACTTCTAAACCACCCCCCCCCCCGAGAATGAGCGATGCTGGGGGGCTCACTTGGGTGTCCCCTCCTTCATGCAAGAGACCTCAAGGTGTCTTTCAAAGACACAGGGGGGGGGGTCGTGGTGACCCTGTTTTCTCCTAAGTTTTGATGCAGAAGTTCGAAGGGAGACAGGGATGGAGGGGCTGGAGCGGAAAAGGGGATGGAGGCAATGCTGGATGAAGGCCCGGAAAGGCAGCGGTTGGCCCTGGGCCTGGTGGTTGGTACTTAGTGGTGCGCTGTATCAGGTGAGGAGAATGTCGCGAAGGGAAGCGCCGCCGGGCAGCGGATGGAGCTGGCAAATGGGTCACGCCGAAAGGAGGGAGGTCACTCGCCCAACCACGCAAGTCAAGACAAGCTGTAAATGTGCAAATGTCTATCGGTGTGTGTACACTTTATATTCATAATAAAAACAAACAAACGCCAAGCCTTTCTTCGTCCTTTTTCCTTCCAACAAATCATTTCACTGGGGGCTCGTGCAATGCTGATCACAATCCATACATACATGTAATACGTCAAGCACCTTCGCATGCCTGCTGCTGTCATCATTCTCAAAACATTTGCTTTTCCCCTCGAGCCTGACACCAGCTCTTTGTCTTTTCACTTCCCTCCCCCCCTCCCCACTGCCCTTCCCTCAAGAACTCTTGATAATTTATAAATTATTATTATGTTGTCATATCTTACACTGCCCGACATCTCCCCTCGCGCACTCATCTACAGTCCATCCTCCAGCGAGGAGGTTATGTGCAGATCCTTATAATCGGTTCCCCTTTTCTCCCCCACCTTCCCTCCACCCTCCCAGTATCTCCACTCTCACTACTGGTCCTGGGGGGGTTCATCTGTTCTGGATTCCCTGTTTTTTCCGTTCCCACCTGTACCAATGTACCTCTTCCAGTCTAGCTGGATTTGTAAGGTAGAATTGAGGTCGTGATAATTGGGGAGAGGAAGCCTTTAAGAATTAGAGGAAAGGGCTGAGCCCCGGTGGCGTAGTGGTTGTGCGTGGGACTGTGGCCCACTGGGATGGAGGTTCGATTCCAGCTCCACGGAACAAAGGCTGGGCCTCCTACTCCCACCACCTGAGGGCAGTGATGGGCCCCTCCCCCCCCCCCCAAAAAAAAAAAAGAAAAGAAAAAGAGGAAAGTTTTATGTTTCATCGCTACTTGACTATACCCTGACTGGTTCATCTCCTCCCTGCGACCTTTCTAGAAGGGGAAGTCCAATTGCCCACAAGTGGACTTTGGGTCCCCACTGCACTCCCCTCATTCGTTGTGATGCGCTGAGAAAGAACCGTCTGAAGAAGACTTTAGTTATGGTGGGGGTGGGGTGTCGTTTCCTATCTTCCCCATTTTTCATATCAGAAAGGTCCGGTAGAACAGCACTTGTCCAACTTTAAGGTGCACGTAATCCGTATTACCGGGAGAATCTTGTTGAAAATGGAAGCAGGGAACCTTGCTTCCCATGGCGTGGGCCCTGTGAGCAAGCTTCCAGGCGTGCGCTGTGCTGTTGGGCAGGTACCGCAGAGATGCGCGCTCTCTGGGGCCCAACACGTGGGGAAAGCGACACCTGGTGGGTGCGGGTATTACTGCAACTTAATCCGGTGCGGGGAAGTTTAGCACGTCTATGACGTCTATGCCAAAGGCTTCTCATGAGACAAAGCACACCCCGTCGATGATTTTTTTTAACCCTCGCAGTTACCTCGTTGCCAAATATCATGTCAATTTCCTTGGGCATGTGGCTAGAAAACGGAACCATCCCTGTCGTGGTCCCCTGGAAGCGATCAGTCTTAAAGGGCTCATCACAGACCGACACTCCTCAGAGCCACAATCCACAGCCAGGGCACAGGCAGCGTTCAGAGGGCTGTGCGCGAGTCCACGTGCGGGGGCCCTCCTTAGGAGCGGAGGGAAGGGCGCATTAAAAAACTCCGTGAAGCGGTGACCTGCAGACGGCATCGGTCCGTAGTATGAAAGCGGCGGGTTCCAGGCAGCAGGAAGCGCTCAGGGAGGCAAGGATCTGCGGAAAGTTTGATACTTGAGGGTTCAGTGAAGGCCAACATGGAATACCAAAACTCGCTCCAGATTGGACCAGACACTAACCTCTCAGAGACTCCCCTAGGAGGTGGGGGAGTGAGGAAGTCTTTCAGTGAGCTGACCTTGAATTCAAACGGAGCTGAGGCTGGTGGGGAGTACAGTTACTTTTTGACCTAGTCTCCTGTCAATCCATATAGTCTACTTCCCACGGACACTGGAAGTAAGGATGTGTCGTCTCCCTCCCTTTCAACCCCCTTCAGGGCCCTATTCTGTTAGATCCTTGAGGCTCAGGGGTCCTTACACTATGGCCCGCGAGCCACATGAGACCCGCCGAGGACATTTATCCCGCTGCCGGGTGTTTTTGCCTCCACTGCCCGTCCTGCTTAGCAGCCAGCTCATCCGAAGCCCTCTGTGAATTTGTTCATAGTTTTTTAAAAAACTATAGTCTGGCCCTCCAACGGTCTGAGGGACATTGAATTGGCCCCATTTAAAAAGTTTGAGGACCCTTGCTCTACGCCCTACTAGTTTTGCACAGTCAAGCACCTGCAGTGCACACTGTTTGCTAATACTGACGCCTCTTTGGTTTAACTTGGATGTAGCGCTACACACCCCAGTTCTCTTTATCATGTCAGCTCACCTCTCCCTCCCCACAAGATATGGGAAGTTAAGGAGAGAAAGGAGGAGTTTCCCCCCAAACCCCCAAACACACTTAACTGTTGCCACATACATTTGCATTAACACAGAAATAGCGAGCACGAGAAACAACGCGGATCCCAATGGATCAAAGCCACATGAGCGATCTCTGCTTATGAAAGGACAAGCATTTTATGCCAAAATCTCTCCGTATCGCACATTTGTAAACCTGCACAGCCGAGCCAGTTCTTTGCTCACTGTCACTCTGCAGACATGCACCAGAGTGCGGAAGTTCTCTGAACACCACCAGTGAGACCGCCAGACACATCCTGACATGGAGGAATGTGGACTTCATTCCCAGACACTGTTCTGCTCCCTGGAAGGGGGCCTTCCTGCCGCTCCCCACCCCACAGCATAGCTACTACTCCTTCCCCTTGACTTTTAGCTGCACATCCTCCAGGTGGTCTTCCTGCAACCTTCAGATTGTGGTAGTTCCCTGCAGGTGAGTTCCTGCAGGTGCATGCCTTCCCCCACATAACATACCCTCTATCACCCTGCGCCTGCACACACACACACACACACACACACACACATCACTCTTTTCTTCTCGTTATGAGCAATATCTATTAATTGTAAGCATTAAAACAGTATAGACATGGATGAAGATAAACATCACCAGTAATCTGAATTACATGGCACCCCTCTTGATTATTTCTTTGCATGTGCAGTGAGTTTTATAACTGTATTCAATTGAATACCTTAGACATTCTAAGCATGGCATGCTTTTGTTTGAATGTTAAATGAATCATGGATACGTAGCAGGATAGGGGGGTTGTTTCTCTCCATGCCTAGGGTCCCCCTACAGCAAGTTGGGGGCTGATAAAGGTTAATGGGCATGAGCCAATTCAAGCCTTGAGCCAGGTGGGTGGTACACTTGGGTGGACCCAACTAGGCCAGGTGAGCTTAATTCAGCCAATGGGGTCAACCAGGACTGCCGACCACGCCTCCCAGTGGAAGGCCCAGAAAAACCATGATTCTCTCTCTTACCCACATCCACAGGCTACGGTGTGCAGTGCTTCAAGGGTGTTTGTGTTCAGATTACTATAACACTTGAAACTTCTATCCTTTATAAAAACCCACTTAGATTACACACTAGGCTTTGGAGTGAATTCTTTCTTATGCAAAGCCGAGGACCAAGGGATTTCTTCCCTAGAAATCTAACACTTCTATGCCACCTCACTTTAGGCATTGCTGCAATGTTAGAGCTATTCATTTCTAAAGAGCAGTGTACAGAGGAACTGTTGTATGAAATTATATCCCTTCCACAATAAAATCTATTTTCCCTTGATGTTGGCAACACTTAGTTTTATATAATTTTATTCCTCATCTTACTAGCACAAGGCATTTTTGATGGCTTTTCACTTACGAGGAAAGTTCAGCATCTTCAAGTTTGTTTTCTGTTTTTTTCCACTTTCCTGGCATAATTGTCTATTTTCTATTAGATTCCCCAGAAGTAGTGCTGGAAATGAAATTTCTTGCAAGTGGTTCAAGGTGCTTTGGAGGGGAGTGAGGGGAAAAGGGCGGAACAGGGACAAAAGAGGCCAAGATAACATTTCACAAGTTTATCCTCTGGAGCATGAAGTGAATCACAGAAGACGGCAGGTTGGGCTATACGTCCTTGCATGGGGCATTAGCCACACTTCAACCTCAGAGGAATGCAGACCTCAGGCATCTCTAGGTGAGGTGACCTTTGTCAGCACCATGCAGTCTTTTGGAGAAGGGGGAGGACGAGTCATTGCTACCCTATAGTGGGACCAGGTAGTCTACATGGACACTGTGTTAGTCTCGGTAATCCACAGAAAATCCACAGAAACTGGTATGTAAGAGAGTTTTATATAAAGGGTAAGTGCACATCAAGAAAACATCCCAACCCAGTGCTGTCCAAGCCCACAACTTCCATGTTAACCAATCTGTCAGACACCGATCCACAACATCCTCCTCCATCTCACAAAACATAAGCAAAGACGCTGACAGCAGGAAGAAAGTCGAATCAGTGAGTGTGTAAGCATCTCGGCGCTGGCGGGGATCTTCACACGGCTGCTCCCGCACCCAGGGCTGCACCGGCTTCTCAGGCTGTCTCGCAGGAAGTGAGCCTTGCCAGTCGAAGCAGGGAACTGGCTAAGGCAGCTGCACCCTGGGCAGAGGACAAGAGACCCAAGAACTAGAAAGGCGAGACTTAGGGAGCCACTTATCGCTCCACCCTTCAATTAATCCCACATGGCGTTATCAGCCAGGTTGGCACAATAAACTGTCACTCTCTCAGACACTCGCACCAGTTGTTAGCTCTGAGGGTTTGAGTTGTTTCTCCTGAACAATGTCTTCTCAAATCAAAGCGAAGCCATGACTGTGGATTCCAGCTCGCAGTGACCCCATGGAACAGGATGAGCCTGCCTCTGGAGGTGACCACTCTGACTTCCTCCCCATTCCCCAGCCCCCCTGCTTTGTTGTTGCTTTTAATGTGTCTCAAAGTGTCTCTTCGACCAGGTGGAAAGCAGGCCCTGGGGGAAGGGAGGGGAAGCACCCACTTTGAAGTCCAGGCAAAGAGGTGGAGGTCTTTAGGCTCAGCCCCAGGGCCCAGGCATAGAGTGAGAGGCCTCAGATCTCTGCTGGGGCAGCTAGTGGGGTGAGGGCTGCCTTGACACCCACTCCTCCCTCTGGGAGCAGTTAGAGATTAGAGAGGTTGATCCTTGCCTCTAGGATAAAGTGACCAGATTTTAAGTGGGGCACCATTGACTGGGAGTGTGTGGGGGGGATTTCTTGATTAAAATTTTGGTCTATATGGAGCAACAAAAATTTTTATAGAGCGCAAAAATCGTA
>PVJH01027689.1:0-28329 GCA_004026705.1 Nesogale talazaci | reverse complement strand
TTAAGCATTAGAATTTACCATGTTTTTAAACATAAAACGTGACTAAAAAAGTTAAGCATTGGCAATGAACTAATATTGGCCTGTGGGTTCTGGGAATTAAACATTGAGCTGCTAACTGTAAGATGAATGGTTCAAACCCACCCCCTGCTCCTCGGGAGAAAAATGAACAAGTCTGCTGTCATGTAACTCAAAGACTGTGATCAACTTCGCAGGATGCAAGGGAGTTGCACTCAATGGTAAAATGATAGATTCTTCAAGTAATAAATAGCAGCATGAGACCAGTTTGAGCAATATTTCTAGTATATTTATAAGGAAAGAGCAAATCCCAAATAATCCTTGTACCAGTTTTCCTGCACCACTCAAAAAATCTGGATTTAGAGATGAGTGTAGTGGGGTAATGGTTACACATTGGGCTTCAATTTACAAGGTCAGCAGTTCAAAACCACAAAGCACTTCTTGGGAGAAAAACTGGCTGTTCTACTCCTTTAGACTTAAGGTCTTGAAAATGCACAGGGACACTTTTACTCTATCCTAGAGTGTTGTTATGAGTCAGAATTGATAGCAGCGAGTTTGGGGATTGGAGGTGATTATGTGGCACTCAGGTTGTCTCCTGGGTTGAGGCTTGTTACATGGGTGTAGATAGTACGAAAAGATATTCCTCTGTCCGGAGCAATAGAATGTGGTAGAAACCACCGTTTAACAAAGCATGCACTCCCCCACCCTGATACAGAATTGTTCCTGGGGAGTGATAGCTCAGCCATGGTTACATATTCCAGCTTTCCCAATAAGACTATCTCACCAAGGAAATATGAATAGATGTAATACTATCACTTTATGAGTGTTTTTTTTCCCATATGCCCATTTTCTTCCAATACTGACAGCTCGGAAAATATCAAGGTTCTGGGGTAGACAGAATGTGTCTGAGTGTCCCCATGACTGTACAAAGCACACACATTAGACTCTCACATGGGTAACAATAACAACAGCAAAATTCTATTCTATTCACTGGGTGCACTGGTTGTTCCACAGTTGAAGTCTCAGCCACTGTGCAGAAACCCAGACTCAAGGCTTCTTCAGTGCACCGAATGGAAAGCCAGCACCCACTTGGCTGTGTTGCCTCTTGTGGGGTTTGGAGGCTGAAAGGGTTTCACTGGAGCTGCTAACCGAGATGAGACAGTCAATGAAAGTCATACAGATCACAAATGACTTGTGATCAATGACTGATCCTGGGCATGGCCCAAGACTGGGCAACATCTAGTCCCAAAGTGCATGGAGTCACCCAGGATCTGTTAAGGGGTCAACTTGACTGCAGCAAACAAGAATGACTAGATCAATCTCTGAACGTTCCACCTGTCATGGAAGCTCAAATTATCTCCGCTAACATATGGCCTTACAAGAAAAGTGAAGCTAAACTCCACTATTATTACTCCAAAGGGGATCTGGAAGACTTAGGGCTATTTAAGGGGATGAAGCATTGGCTATGGCCCTCCAAACTTGCATCTCCTTCTTCACTGTCCCTGTTTAGGGGATGTTTCAGACCATATCCTGTCCTATTTCTCTAAAGAACCTTCACCGGTCTCGCAGGCAACCATCTTTCCTCTCCTTACAGTTCATCTGCCTCGTGATAACTCAGAGGTTGACTCTCCAAAGAGAGGTTGACTCCCCACTTCCTGGCCTGCAAGATAAGATCCAAATATTTTTGCATGCCTAACAATGCCTTTCACATGTAACCTCTTTTCCAACCTCCTCTCCTATTGCCTTTCCTATAGCTGCCAATGCTGGGTCCCCACTGCCAGACAATCCCTTTCCACGATGCGCTACTTTGCAAATGCTAGTCCCTCGACCTAGGATTCTCTGACTTTCCATTTCCTTTTTAATTGGGAAAATGCTTACTCATTTTTTAAAAATCTATCCTAGATCTCATTTCATCCACAGAGTCTTGTCTGACACGCTCACGTAGGGAAGGACATTCTGACAGCTATGTGATCATCTTTACAAGACATGTTCACCCACTGTGATTTACTATCAGGGTCTCACTAATGCATAGCAATCTTGGAGGGTTTGGTTTGGTTGGTGTTTATTTTGTTTTTATTTAATTAGCCTCGAAACCTATTTTTTTTCTAAAACAGACTTCTGCCTCCCATCCTTCCAAATGCCCAACCTCACATTAGAATTGAGGTGTTTCCTTCCGTGAGAATACAGTCTTAGTCAAAATGCCAAACCTATTTTCATCATGCCAATTACAACCCTTTACAGGGTTCCTGGAGCAGTATGTCTTTACTAGAGCAGATAGCCTCCACTTTACCTCACAGAGCAGCAAGTGTGTTTGAACTACCAACCTTGTGGTTAGCAGTCAAAGGCTTACCTGAAAGTGCTACCAGGTCTCCTATAGCTTTAATTAGTGAGGGTACATGAGATTAATGCAATCCCTTTTGAGTGTTGTCTCTAAAATTCTGAGCAATTGGTGAAGTAAGCCCAGGAATGCTGAGAACCCCACAATGTGTGGGACATTCTCCCTAACTGCTGCACATCTCATCCCACCAAAGCAACTTCACTGCTATTGAGTCCACGCTAACACTAGTTACCTCTCAGGGTAGAACTGCCTCTGTGAGCTTTCAAGACTTGAACTCTTGGTGGAAGTAGAAAGTTCCATCTTTCTCCCTGGAAACGGCTAATGGTTTCGATGCTATCCTCGCAGCTAGCAGTCGAATGTGAAAGCACTGCATCGCCAGGGCTCCTCTGTACATCTTCCCAGACACACGTCAAAGACAGCCAGCCTCCCTGTGAGGAGAAACTAACCCTGTTCCACAGGGAGTGTTCTTGCGTAGGAATTTCCTAGAAATATCCCTATCCTATTGGGAAGTTAATCACAGTTTGCCTCACGTTTTTAAAACTCATGTCACTGGCAATGATGCTGCTCACATGAACTGGTTCACCAACACAATACACCTGGGCCTGTTAGCGGTCCTGGCTGTCACAGCTGGTGAATGTATTTATTTAGCTCTTATCTTCAAAAGTCACCAAAATTCAGTTGAATACGTATTTTCCTAAATTACAAGTTACTCATCTTTAAGTAGCAAATGTCCATTTTATGATGTGTTCTAGGGCAGTTATGCCTGAGAATATACATAATACAACACTTACTATCTTATTAGCTACTTTATTGTTATGTCTCCTTTTTATTACTGATAAGGAAGCATATTGATTTTTAAAAGATATTTTCATAGATATGTTAGCTATAAACATAACTGAGGAAGGTAGATGGGACAATAGAGAATATTACTTGAAGATGGGGATAACGGTCTGATTGAGGTCAGAAACATGACTGCACACACCTGAGAACTCAAAGCAAGCGCACTTTCCACTCCTGGAATGGTTCTGCTACAGAACTACTCACGTCGAATTGCTGTCCCCTTGCCCCAAACCATTTACAATATTACGTTATGATTTATTTGTCTATATGTGTAGGCTGTGAGTACGCATGTCTTATTTCTTTTCAGTCCCATAACATCTAGCTTAGAGCTTGGTGCAGAGGACAAGCTCAATCTATACCTTCGCAGTGACAAAAACAGAGATGCAGTCCCTGGATGACAGGCTAGAACTCTGAAACAATTATTCAACATTCCACCTATACCAAACTAGAAAGCTTCCTTTTCAATCTGCTTCACACCAGAGTTAAACCCAACCTCGTCATTAAATTCATAGTACTCATAATGGCTCTACAGAACTGAGCAGACCACCCTATATAGGGTTTCCCAGACCATAAAAGCTTTAGGGAAGCAGTTTGCCTTGCATTTGATTCCCACATGGTGGCTTGAGGATGGGGAGTGAGGCTGAACTGCTGACCTCTCAGCAATTCACTGCGGCACTAGTTGGCAGATGCTTCCAATATTTATTGTGATTACTGGGTTGAAGAGTTCATTGTGCCTCAAGCCTCACTCTACAAAATTCATACACACAAGTCCCGCCATCGCACTGATGCTGACCCATGGTCACCCCCTGTGGGTTTCCGAGACAGTAACTGCTTCCTCTTCTCTGTGGACCTAGATAATACTGCATTCACTTCTTACTTCTAACAGAGCTTGAACTCTAGAGAAAAAGTTGTGTGTGTGTGGTGTAATTGAAGTCAACGCATTTCCAAGGAACGTTGCTGTACATAAGGGTTAAATTTTGGGTACCAATAGTACTAAAAAGGACTGAGCTGTGTCTGACCCAAGCCATGGTATTTTCAGTCATGTGCACAGGCAAGGTGAACAATAAATAAGGAAGACGGAGGAAGCGTGGATGTATTTGAGTGATGTTGTTGGCAAAGACTACTGAAGGTACTTCAGACTGCCAGAAGGAGAACAAATCTGTCTTGGAAGAATTAGAGTCAGAATGCTCCTTAGAAGCTAGGACAGTGAAACTTCACCTCAAGTACTTTGGGCCTGTTCTCAGGAGAGACCGGTCTCTAGCAAAATAAAGAGTAAGTGAAAAACGATGGGCTGACACAGGGGCAATGGATTCAAACACGGTGATAATTATGAACATGACTCAGCACTTGTTTGGTTAAGAAGCAAAACTTACTCAATAGCATCTGACAATAGCAACAGTTCAGAGATCTTGATTAGAGTATATAGTAGTTAGCAATTATGTTAACTAAACACTCCTGGCTAGGAGTCAGGTCCAATTTGCCAATCAAGACACAGCCTGTCAATCAAAATACCTTCTTAATGTTAAAAGCCTTTTGTCTAAGAGTGAAGTTTGCAGGGAACTGCTCTTTTGGGGGAATTTCACCTTCCTTTTCACTTGGATTTCACAGGAACTCTGCCTGCTTCAAGAGGTGGCCACATGTGGGCCACCCAACTTTGAGGACTGTCTGTGCCCTCTCATGCTTCCATTGGCCCGTGGATCCCTTCCCCACTCTGTGTATCCAGCAGGTGGCTACAAGAACCTAAAAAGGGACTTGTGGACTAGCATGGAACTTATGGACTTGAGTGGGACTGGGCTGCGATGCCTTCTTGAGATATAAGTACTTCTTGATGTAAAGCTTCTTTGCTATACATAAGTGCATATCCCTGAACCCATTTCTCCGGAAAACCTGGCCTAACACAGAGAAGATCCTGAGGACAGGTCTGGGTATCTAATCATCAGTATGGGACTATTTACATGGGGGAAATGTGTTATCCCCATGTACCACTTCTAATGAACACATTTTAAAGTGAATCTTTAAGATAAAATTCAACTGCATGAATCATCTGTACAATGTGACTGAGCCTGAGACTTAACCTCTGTGCAAAAAATTAAAATGGACTCCATGATGAAAGTGAACCCAAATATTTGACTGAAAGTCTCCTTTTAATAATATGTGATCATTTTATTTTTCAAAGTTAACCCAGATGGTATTTTGCAAGGAAACAGAAGCTATGATTGTTTAGAAAGGGACTTTGCTTTAAATATTACACACATTTTTCTTGGTGAAAAAAATCTCAATCCATTATGATTTGATTCATGCTTCCATTATAGGTCTCTGTCACCTAATGAAGCAAATTCACTCGAGGAAATGTACTGGATAGCAAACCTGCTATGTGTGTACATCCCCAATTTTCATTATAATACTGAGAGCGTACCTAATAGGGGGAAATGGAGCCAAAGGGGGGAAAATGAGCTTGCCAAACCAGTCCTTCTCTCTTAGCCCCCAAATTTAGCAGATAGATCATCTGCTTCCGTCAGACACATCTCGGTGCTCACAGGGGGGTTAATTATTCATGTTTCAGTACTCTGACAAAATTGTTCCCACCTCTTAGAAATCCAGTCTCTTCATAAACAGTGGGCTGCACCAAAGGGCTCAAACCTCCCGACCAGTGAGGAAAGGGCAGGACCAGGCCGGTTTCATTGTGCGGTACACTAGGCTGCTGAGTTGGAACCCCCTAAATGGCACAATACCACCACAACAATGACAACAGGAAGCTGCCTTTTCATCTCGAACTCATGGAAAAAAAAAAAACCCAGCTCTGACACTTGGTCTTTTTCAAGCTTCAGCCATATAGCAATCAGTACGTCGTCCTTTGGCAGGAAGATAGAGCTCCAAATAAATTTGGGAAGTACAAGTGTCATTCTTTTTCATTTTGGCCGAGGAAAAAATCTGAAAATGTCCTGGTATCACACTGGAGGGTGGTGAGGGCAGGCAAACAACATCGTAGCTAACCGGAGCCCCACAGACTGGGTTCCAGCCTAACTAGTATTTACTGTGCAAGCAGCTTGAGAGAAGTGAAGAAAAGTTGCTGTGCTTTAGTTTTCATGTCTATGCAACAGGGGAATTCATGATACTTACCGAATAGGATAGTTAAAAGAATGAAAAGAACTCCTATTGGTTAAAAGCTTTAAAAAGTGCACAGTTCGAGTATAGGTTTATGATTACCATTCCCTAACAATTCCCAAAGGCACAGGCAGTGACACCTTATAGACACCCTCTCCACAAGTCTATGCCTCAGTTCATTTTTTAAGTAAGAAACGATTACATGTATTTCTGCAATGAAAGGAAACCCTATTTTAAATTATAAATATGATTCTTCAATGAATTATTCATGCTTGTCAGACTTTCTATACTAACATTTCTTAAGGGTAAGAACTACCTTCTTCTCCTTATGCCCCAAGCGGCAAACAAACCAACAAAACTTATGTGCTGTGAAGTCCAATCTGACGCCCAAGCGACTCCATGGGGCAGAACGGCCCCTGCGGGTTTCTTAGACTGATGAAACTCTTGACAGGAGTAGGGAGCAGCATGTACTCCTGCAGAGCTGCAGACTGTTAACCTTGAAGTTAAAGGCTCAATGCTCCACCTGGGCTCCTCGTCTACAGGCTTCATAAATAACACGTGATGGAATGAGCATCTTACTGAGTGGAGAAACAACAACAACTTGCTGCCTTCGAAACAAGACAGACTCACAGCGACCCCCTGTGGAACTTTCCAAAACTGTCACCATTTAAGGCGGTGGATCCCCAGGAGCTACTCGTGGTCTTGAACTGCAGACCTTGAGAAGCACCACTCAACCATGACACCAGCGGGGCTCCTGACACTGAACCAGATAGGACAGATAAGCATAACTCCACCCACAGAAGCAAATGTCTTTCTACCCAAAATAATACACAGGGGGTTGCCTTACACAAAGTCAGGGGCCCCTAGCTTCACGCACTCCACCTTCTGCCTGGCAACCTGTGCGAGCATCAAAGGGCTGGTGGGACTCTATCTTTAAGTCTCACAAGGAGGGAATGAGCAAGAAACAAGAATGGGCCATCGGTCTGGAGTATTCAGACACTTGTAGTAGATGATTAAAATTTTAAGACTGTGTTGCTGTCTAAAGTTTATCACTTTGAGAGTAACCTGGCTATAAACACTCACCTTAAAAAAAATACTCTGAAGTTTTAAAAGATCACGTATCATACACATGTACTGTCTACTCCTTTCCAGTCTTTGGGCACCTTGCAGACATCAGAATTGTCTGCAAAGTGCACTCAAACAAAATCAAGTCTCACTATTAAATACTGTTACATTCTGAACCAAACAGAACATTCTCACCTTACAAATTTGCCTTAAAATATCGGCAAGCTACCCTCTCGGCTCTAGGTAAGTTCCTTACAATCATTCTCTAATGGATAGCAAATTTTAGCAACCATCTCTCCTTTATAATTTATCAAGAAAAATGATAATGCATTAGGGCAGAACGAAATGCATCTTGTTGTTTGCTTAGATTTTAGAAATCTAAACCCATCATTTGGAGTACTTTCACAGCATGCGTGGAATGCCCTTTCAAAACACCAGCTATAGGTTCAAGAAAAGATGTATTCTTAATGCTTAGAGAAAAGATTCCACTTGTCCATTTATAGACAGACATCCAGACACGCAAAACACCTGGTCTGAGATGCGCTTCCGTTACAGGAAATGCGACTGAAAGTAGGTCCTGTCGTTTCTAAAAATCTTTTCCTATAGCATCCTCACTCTGATTACTAGTTCAGAGTGGTCCCATCCATTCTTAGAGGAATTTTTTTTTAAAGTCAAGGACTGCAGACATCCATAGTTTCCACTAACCTCATGTGAATGCTCAGTAAACCAGAGTATCTGGAAAGTTGAACTGTGAGCTTTGAAGCAAATGAAAATCAGAAGCAGTTTTCATGTGATGCTGGATTGATTTCTCTTAGAAAAACAAAGGAAGCAATATATAGAGAATTAAAAAAAAGACATGAGAATGAAAACTCTCAGAGTGGCAGGGAAGGGAATACGAGTGTGGTGTGAGTGTGTGATGAGGGAGAACTCAGAACATGTTCCATGAAGAGGGGAAGGTGGAGCTTCTGGGAAGGAGGAAAGCTCAGAGAACTGCTAAGGGGTGCTCCCTGCAAACGTCTGTGTGGTGCAAGAAAAGGACCAAGACGGCATTAGACAGTTTTATTCTTGAGAAATAAAAAGTACAGTCTTAACCTGCCAGCAAATGGGATGGACCCATAATGTTTACTTTCTGAAGACATATTAACTCTTTCAGGGAATGAGGATGCTGTCAATTCAGTGAGGTTTATACATGAACATTCAATACTCCATGAAAGCCTATGCAGACCCACTAACATATTAAAACCACCATCTCAAACAGCAATCGAAAGCATGCCAGCAAAATGAGCGAAATTACTGAACTGTTTAAGTTGTGTTCAGAAATAAAGAACGTCCGTGCCTAAGAAATAGAGTCAATTTTTAACGTGTACTAAAGTAAGCTCTGAATAACTTTATTGACATGCACACCTATACACACTGGCACAGTGAAGGAGATAAAGCAAAACTTCATCCTCTATACAGACTGACACACACACATCCGCACACATAATGCGACTACTCCCCCCTTCCAAAAGCTTTCCTCTTAGTAATTTAGTACCCAGAGAAGACTTCAAATGTGTAGGTGAAATCTCTCTCATCATAGTATCTTTATTGATATTTACTGGTATACAAACCAAAAAGACCTCTACGCAATCCAGTGCAAATTTTAAAAATTCTAAAAAATAAGATGCATACTCTCCCTTGAAACTGGGTTTAAAGAATCAGATGATCAACAAAAACCATTTAATGAAGAAACAAAGCAAATATGAAACATTTGTCTTTTAAAATGTTGACATTATTGCATAACTTGCTTTAAATCAGTGTTGAACCTGTATGAAACTAATCTAGTATGCATCTGTGCACCTTTTTTCCCCCAGTGCAATATCATATGTCTTACTGTTGTTCAAACATTTGTCCTGGGATAAATGGTGTCTACAAGGTAGCTTTGTGTACATTGTACATAAATAGTGTTTTTCTTGTATGAATGGGCATACATGCTTATAATTTGAGAAGATGAATTGCAGCATACTATTGCAACAAAACAAAACGGTGATTAAGGATTGGAAGGAAGCAAATGATGAGGCAAACAAATGGTCGGTGTCTTTTGATGCCATTCCAGGCATTTGGATTCCCAAGTCCCCTAGCAGGGCGCGTTGGAAACAGCCATGAAGCTTTCCCTAGAGACTGGTCTTCCCTCCCAGGAAGCGGGCTATGGAACCGGGACCTCGCACTGCTTGCAGATTAAAACGCGAGCTTGTTGGTGTTCTGGGCACTGGGCATTCATCAGACACATCACACTCCCCAAACCCGGTCCCACAAGTGTGTACATGTGAGTGTGGCATTTACCAACAAATCACAGAAGGAGACCAGAGCGCATCTCCTAGAAATATTATTTCCCATCCCTTCCCAGCCAGGCTGCAGGGAACCTTTTCCAGGGGCTAACACTTGCGTGCTTTCCCCAGGAGCTCTAGCCTGAGGAATAACCCTCTTGGGGTTAAGTCAGCTTTGTGTGTAAGTCCGCCAGGCGCCATCGGGCAGTTTCCAATTCCTCGGGCAACTCCAGTCGGCCGGGGTTGCCCTCACGCATCCATTCGGAACGCAAGCCCCCTTCCTTCCTTCCTTCCTTCCTTCGGGGCAGCCATGCCCCCCCCCCCCCCCCCCCCCCCCCCCCCCCCCCCCCCCCCCCCCCCCCCCCCCCCCCCCCCCCCCCCCCCCCCCCCCCCCCCCCCAGCCACTTACCCAGCTCCTACAGCCCCGCTCGGCAGGCGACAGGGGCTCGGGCGCCACAAAGGGCGGTGGGATTCCCCGCTCCCTCCGGGGCTCCTCTGGCGGTGACGGTCCCCTGCGCCAATGATGTGTCGCTGGAAATCCCCCTCCCCTCCGCGGAGAGGAGGGTCTCCCCGGCCGCCGGCGGGAGCTGCCGGCGTCGTCCCTCCCTCCCTTTACATCCCGGACTCCGCTTCCCGGTCCGGTGGAGGAAGGCTCGGCGGGGAGACGACGGCGGCAGGAAGCTCCAGCATCCTGGAGCAGAGCCCCAATCTTCCACGATCTTCAGCGCCGGCCCCTCGCGGGGTCCCCCATCCTGCGGCCGCCGCCGCCGGGGCGCCGAGGGCTGGGAGCAGCGGGCAGGAGCTCGCCGCGCGTCCGGAGCCCGAGAGGCAGCGAGCGAGCGAGCGAGCAGCGCCCGCCCCGGAGTTGCCGCTCGCCCGGCTGCCCGAGGCGCGGCGGCGGGGGCGGCGGGGGGTGCGTGCCCGGTGGGTGTGTGTCTGGCTGCGCGCGGGAGGCGAGGCGGGGCGCTCGGGGCGCGGGTCCCCCGCCCGCAGCTCGCGGGCCCGGCGCGCCCTCTCTCCCGCGGCCACCCCGGCCTCCCGCTCCGCCTCCTGCGCGCGCCGCGCACCCGCGAGCCGGAGCGGTTGTCGCCGCCGCCACCGCCGCCTTCTCCTGGGCTCCCCCAGCAGCCTCCACCCCGGACGGCGCTCCAGGCTCGCCAGGTGGAAGGCGGACTGGCGGCGAGGGGCGCCGGGACTCGGCCGTGGCTTGGGGGAGAGCCGCCAGGGGTCCGGGGCGCGGACGCGTGGACCCCGCCCAACCCCTCCCTGGGCGCCGCCCTCGCCACCCGCGAACCCCTCTGGACCCGGGCCGGACCCGCACCCACCTGCGTCCCTCCGCCGCTCGGACCCCGCTGCGCGGAGCGGGAGGGTCCCCTGCCCCAGGACCACCGGGCACATGCAGCGGGGGAAGCCCGGGGGCGCCCCGCGGAGATGCGCGCGCCCCTAGGCTCCTTGGGATTCCCTGTCCGTCCGCTTCCAGGTCTGCAGACCTGCCCCTAGCCCTCTCCTTCCCTGACCCTGACCTAGTGCTCCCAGCTCAGCGCCCCACCCCAACCCCTTGGGAACTGGGGAAGGGGAACCTGCTCCCGCATCCTGGGGACCGCGACTTCTCCAGGGAAGGGAGCCCCAGGGTGGGGGGTGGATGACTGGGAGCTCAGAGAGGACCTGACTTCCTTCTGGGCACTTGAGGGTTGTCCCAACCCCACTAACCCCGCTTCGCAGATTCCAGGGGCAAGCTGGGTCGGTGACCACGGTGGCCACTTTCACTCTAAATTCCCATGGGGGCGCTATTCATACTCTACTTTCTTTCCATTGCTTGTGCCCCTACCATCTGCAGAGCTGTGACAAGTTCTCTCTAGGCAAGGCTGAGGGATGGCCACCCAGACCCTTCGCCACCCCCCGGGTGCAGTTAGGACTGACTAAATGTGGAGAACACCAGTCTCACAAATGCCCTTGGCTCATGTGCTTTTAACAGGCATGCAATATGAATAGCCAGCATCCTTAAAGGAGCAGACAGCCCTCTTAAAGGAACTCTCCAGAAAACAAAGTGGCTTGAAACCGAGCAGAAGCACTAATAATATACTTAAAGCTGGGACTCTACACCTGTTTTTTTTTTCTGTTTCCTTAGAACAAAAAATTAAAATAAATAAACATGGGTGGAGGAGTCTCTTGAAGTAACCCCGAAGATACACAGTGTCAAATAGTTCTCACTTAATTGCTGTCCTGGTGTACAACTGCCAGCCTTATGATCTGCTTGTAAATTCACTTAGACTTTGCACCTTTGTCGGACAGGAGTGAGGTTGGGCGGTGTGATTAGAAATGGCAGGTGTTCTGCTGACTGTTTGGAACGGAAATGGGTTGGCTGTTTGGAAGATGCCACCAGACAGCAGGGTCTGCACGGCCCTCAATAGAGCCCTAATATACCTTCACTATCAACCCTGATCTGCTCTCAAGCACAAGAAACCTTTTCCACACTTATATTTAAGTGTAAGTTCAGGAAGTTCATATCTGTGCTTCTACTGTTTGCACCCTCCAATGTATTTTAGCTCTTTTTTGTACATGATTCTGTCCAAGCAGAACCCTGACCCTACTCTCACCCTTGACAAATGTTCCTTGACTGCTCACTGTTGTAAGGTGCCCTCCAAAATGATCCTATGCCCAATGCAACGAAGCACTGCCCCGTCCACTACCATCCCCAACATTGTTCCATGCTTGAGTCCACTGGTGCAACCACTAGGTCAATCCATCTCCTTAGAAGCTTTTCTCCAAAAGGGAGAACCGAAGACAATGGACATATAGCACCCCCAGGGGGACAAGCAACAGAAAAGAGGGTGAAGGGAGGGAGTGAACCATGTAAGACATGAAAAAAATGATAAATTACCAAGGGTTCGTGAAGGAGGGGAAAAATAAGGAGCTGATACCAAGGACTCAAGTGAAAGAAACTGTTTTGAAAATGATGATGGCAACAAATGAACAAATGTACTTGACACAATGAATGGATGTGTGGATTGTGATGAGAGCTGTGTGAGCCCCCAATAAAATGATTTTTCTAAAGTCTCCAAGAAAGATAGGACTGCCTACTCTCAGAATTTAAATGAAAACAGGTTCGGCTCTTTTTTGTTTATTTGTGTGTGTATACACACACCCAATCATTTTGGATTACAGATCCCTTCTTTTCACTCGGTTGCTTGTGCTCCTTATATTTAAGCCAGAACCAAATGCCTAATAGACACCTTATATGCATCTCTTTTCATGTATTTATCACACCTTTGGTGCCCTTGACATTGCCGGTTGGCTAAATGAATTGACTTCATACAACATTTTAAGTTTAGAAAGACTCCTTCATATTCATTCTGGTTTGCATGAATATAAGCGACTATTGAGAAATTCTATTTTAATGTGTGTAAGTGAATTCCCCTTACAACTCCAAAATTACTGATTACCATATATATATATATATATATATATATATATATATATATATATATATATGCAAGATAAGACCGGGCTTTTAATCTGAAATTTCGATAGATTTTAAAAACCAGAGTTCAATGACTTATCCTGTTATTGGTCATTAATCAATAGTGAAAATTATTTATTACCTCACTGCTATCTCCATTTCTAGGCAGCAGGGAACTGCCATAAGTCAGGTGGTAAGCTGAGAGAAGAAATCAACGGTCTTTAGAAATAAAATCCACTTCTACTCACCAAAGTTTTATCTCCCAAATGCCCCTGGCAGCCTAACATTTAGCCCATTTTGCCAACAACTGTCTACAGGGCCCCTGGGCATCCTAATGGACTTGGTGGCACTGAGCTGGCGAGTCGGAAATGGTGTCACATCGCTCCTTAACTTATTTGAATATGTATTGATATTGAAGGAAATGTCCCAATGTTCTCAGTTTCACCTTGAGGTTTCAAGAGTGGAAATTAATAAGGATGGGGAGAATGGTCTACTAGGTTTGCCAAAATGCGTCCCTCCTAATGGTAAATAAAAGAAAGAACTTCAATATAAATGTAATCTGGGATACCCTTATTCATATGAGAAGATAAAACTAAAGTGGAGAATGGGTTTTATCATCTATCATAAAGCTCTGGGATATAGATGACATAGCCAAGCTATGACTATGACTATGGCTATAAGTATAGGTACATCTATAGGTATGGGTGCAGGTAAAGGTCCACCACTTTTCTGTCCATTTTTTGTTTTGTAGGGCTTGTGTGTTACTGCTATGCAAGGAGCTATGTCACTGATATTTTGAATACCGTCAAGGTCATCCAGAGTGAACCCAAAGTTTTGGCAGAGGTTTCAGAATAATGGCAGACTACGAAGAAGGAATAAGCAGTCAGCTTAGGAGAAAGGAACCATTGAAAACTCTGGATGCCATCAAAACATTGTCAGGTACTGAAGGCCTAATGGATGGAAGTAAAACACTGTCAGAGACAGTGCCAGAGATGAGCCCTTGCTTCTTGCAAGTGAGGAGGTCTTGAAGCACTTACTGATAAAGGACTTCAGCTTTCAGATTCAATTGCAACTCACTGTCAAGAAAACCCAAATCCTCACAACTAGACCAAAGCAGGCACACCATGATAAATAGTGAAACACGGAAGTTGTCAAGGATTTTCTCCTGCTTGAACACAGTCAATGCGCATGGAAGCAGCAATTAAAAAATCAAAGGACATGTTGCCTTGGGTAATTCAGCTGCACAAGACCTCTTTAAAGTGCAGAAGAGTTAGGTTGTTGCTTTGAAAGCTAAGGTCCAAACCATGGTATTTTTAATCGTCCCATTGCATGTGAAAGTTAAATTTGAATAAGGAAGATCAAAGAAAACCTGCTGTGTTTAAACCATGGTGCTCATAAAGAATTTTGAAGTTATCATGGATTGACAAAATAACAGACTTCTGCTTGGAAGAAGTACAGCTGAGGTAAGTATGACGAGACTTCTTCACAAGTGCCTTGGATATGTTATCAGGAGAGGCCAGTCCCTGGAGAAGGACTTCGTACTAGGTATAGCAGAGGGGCAGTGAAAAAGAGGAAGGTGTTTAACAAAGTATATTGACATAGTAGCTGCAGCAATGGGCTCCGGCATAAGAACAATTGTCAGGATGGTTCAGGAAAGGGTAGTGTTTTATTCCGTTGGACACAGAGGTTGCCATGAGTAGGAACAGATGCAGTACCACCTAATAAACATAGATATGGCTAGATATTCACATCATATCCAGCATATTAGTTTCTCGCTTTTTATTATTGTTGTATACACTATTTGGGACCATTGTATTCTCATCTATATAGCATCATTTATTACTTGACTGTCCTTGGGCATAATGAGTTAGGATGTTTGTCACTTTGACCTACAACAGATCCTATAGTGATAACTATGAAATCATAATGGCTGGGGGTAAGCATGCTTTATAGTATATAAAAAACAAATTGTTGGATACTTAATACCAGAGTCTACCTAAAAGAAGATCCTGGATGAATTGGATCAACACTAGGCTCAAATAGAACAACCATTATGGATGGCACGGGAAGTGGTTGCTATGACTAGGAGTTGATTTGGTACCTAACAATATCAAAACTTTTATTTTTTTTCCAAATCATTTTATTTGGGGCTCAAACAGCTCCCATCATAATTTGTACATACATTCATTGTATGCAAAGCACATTTATACATTTGTTTCCATCATCCTTCTCAAAACATTTTCTTTCTACTTAATCCCTTGGTAGTACTTCCTCCTTTTTCCATTCCTTCCCCGCTCCCCCCTTCTCATGGGTCCTTGATATTTTTTATAATTTTGTCATATTGTACACTGTCCAATGTCTCCCCTCACCCACTTCCTTATTGTTCATACCCCAGGGAGGAGATTGTATGTAGATCCTTTCATCAGTTCCCCCTTTCTACTCCACCTTCCTTCCACTCTCCTGGTATCCCCACTCTCACACTGGTCCTAAAGGGATCATCTATCCTGGATTCCCTATGTTTTCAGTTCCTATCTGTACCAGTGTACACCCTCTAGTCTAACTGGATCATGATAGTGTGAGGGAGGAAGCATTTAAGAACTAGAGGAAATGTGCATATTTCATCATTGCTATACTGTATCCTGACTTGCTTGTTTCCTCCCCATGACCCTCCTATAAGGGGATGTCACTTCATCTGCAGATGGACTTGGGATCCCCAATCTGTACTCCCCCTCATTTACAATGATATAATTTTTAATTCTTTGATGCCTGATCCTCGATCCCTTCAATGTCTCATGATCACACAGGCTAGTGTGCTTCTTCCATGTGAACTTTGTTCCTTCTGAGCTAGATGGCTGCTTGTTTACTTTCAAGCCTTTAAGACCTCAGATGTTCTATCTTTGACAGCCAGGCACCATCAGCTTTCGCCACCACTTTTGCTTGTGTACACATTTGTCTTAAGTGATTTTGTCAGGAAAGTGAGCATCAAGGAATGTCAATATAATAGAACAAAGTGTTCTTGCATTGAGGATTTATTTGAGTGGAGGTCCAATGTCCATCTGGTGCATTAATGCTAACCCTATAAGTATATGCACATAGATCTATGTTCCCATCATCATATATAAACATTCTTCTATGTGTATATTTCTTCTATGTCTATATTTAGACCTCTGTAGATGCCCTTTGCCTCCCAGTTCCCTCCTCTATTTCCTTCTACTTTACTCTTATTCCACTATCATGCACATCTCCCATATGGATTTCAGTAATTTTTCTCTGCTACATTACTCCTGATCAATCCCTATCAGGCCTGTTACACCCACCCTGCCACTGATCTTGGATCACTTGTTCCCTTATCCCTGGGATAGACAACACCATCTCCTTTCCCCCAACTCCCCATCTCCCATGTCCCCCCAGAACCATCACTTTCATTGTTTTCTCTTCCAGACTGTTCATCCAGCCTATTTTATCTAGATAGAGCTGAAGTGACAACAATATATACAGAAAAACAAGACATCACAAGATGAGGTGACAAAAGAAAATAAAATGATGACAGCAGCAAAATCAAATGAAAAGGGAGAATATGAAGTAAAACCAATCAAACAAAAATCAAGTTTCAAAGAGTATTTCAGAATGCTGCATTCCTTGGTCTTAAAGAGGAAAATGTATTAGCATATATGTAAGTGTGTGTGTGTGTGTGTGTGTGTGTTCAGGAAGAACTTTAACAAGCCAAAGAAATTACTCCTAAAAGGAAGGAGATTGGCTGCTTTTTAATAACTCATGATAGGAAAAGATTGGTGGTTATGATTTTTCTTTGAACCTCAGTACCATGCAGAGACTGTTGTACATTTTTTATAGTAAGCCAAATATGCACATAGGTCAGGAGAAAACATTTTTGTGTAGGTACTTACAATTGTCATTTTAAAAAGGAGCTACTGGAGGGTGATTAGAATTTATATGCTTATCCCTAGTGGGCCTTCTTTCACCTTTATAAGGAAAAATGTTGGGAGGATCGAGCAATTTAAGCAACTTAGGAACCACTGAAATACTTGTGCATTACGCTGGAGGCTAGAACATGGACGTGCCATCAGTGTGCCCGTCATTGAGGTAAGCGCTACCTCCTTGATCCTCTTGGATTTAGTTGAGCCTGATTTGGCTCAACTTTTGGAATGTTGAAAGTAAGAGATAAATTCAAGAGTAAGTGTATTTATTTTGCTGTTGTTTCCCAACATTTCTTGTTCTGAGTATGATTTTTTTTAAATGTCAGAAGACTAAACAGCGTAAATGCCATGTTTTTCTGTCCGATCGTGGCATCAATCTAAGCACCATGTTTGGATCCATCCTAAGAGCTGCTTGCAGACATTTTTCTTCTTCAAATTGCCTAGTTTTTATACTTAGGAATCCATGTGGTATGGAGTGAGAGGTTTCTGGGTCCTGTGAACTGGGGATCTGAGAAATGTGTTACTTGGCATCTGACGTTGAACTCTGCTACTCTGGGACACAAAGGAGTTCTGGTGGCAGGAGCATTTACTCGCTGGGCGGTTCACCCAAAGGTTAGCAACTCGAACCCACCAGATACTTGGTGGGAGAAACATGAGGCTTTCTCCTTCTATAAAAAGTTACCGTCTTGAAAACCCAGGAGATGGTGTAGGAGAGGTGTTTCTCCTTTGTCCTACCAAGTCACTGTGAATCAGAATGGATTCAAGAGCTTTGAGTTTCTCACTCTGGAACATGGTCAGGGGGTGAAACATGGGTTGGGTTCCTGGTCTGATCTACTTATTTGTGCTATCTCCTATGAGATCAAGTAAACTTTATCAAGGTCTTATGGTGTAATGGGTAATACATAGGACTGCTGACTGCAAAGTCGGCAGTTCCAATCCACCAGCCACTCTGCAGAAGTCTTTCTGCTTCTATAAAGATTGACAGCCTCAAAAACCTGAGTGTTAGTAAGAATTCATGGTGAGTTTTGTTCCTGTTTTATAAATCAGACATTCGTGCTAATTGCCTTCATGTTTTGGTTACTTTAATCCTAGCAGTAACTTTATTACTGATGATCTTAGTATTGTTTTAAATAATAAAGCAGCAAGTTGACTAGAGAGAATTTAAAATAATTTCCCCATGATCACACAGTCTAATGTCGGAACTGGAATTTGACTTAAGGCACTGTGATGGTAAGATTTTAAATTTCATTCCCCCTCCCTACCTCCTCCCACAGTGATGACAGCTTTCTATCTCATTGGGTTATTGCAAATTCATGTGAGAAGGTAAACTATTATTTCCAAAAGTTTTTCATTCCTTTAAAAAAATAGTGATATTGGCATATAATTCACTTATCATGCCCTTTAATTACTCAATCATATTAAGATTTGTGCAGTCATCACCCCAACCAATTTCAGAACATTTTCCTCTCCTCCTTGCTGTTAGCTGCCCAATTCCCTTCTCTGTCATGCCGCTAACCAGGGGTCCTCAAACTAAGGACCGTGGGCCACATGCGGCCCATGGAGGACATTTATCCGACCCACCTGGTGTTTTTGTCACTGCTGCCTGTCCTGCTTCTCAGCCGACTCATCCTGGTTCCCGCAGTGAATTTGTTCATAGTTTGGTTTTGTTTTTAACTACAGTCCAGCCCTACAACGGTCTGAGGGACTGTGAACTGGCCCCCTGTTTAAAAAGTTTGAGGACTCCTGCAGTGTCTATATAGATCTACCTCCCATGGATTTCACAGATGGAAATATTTCTAAATTTTAAGGTGGAGATCCTGATTGAGATATACAGAACAGTCATAGCGTTTGCCTAAAGAAAACAAAACAATTTTTTTGGTATCCAGTTGGATGGCGTCAGACCAGGTTTCTTTTTGATGCTTCAACTCTGCAGGTAACTTAATGGTGGCCTATTCAAATGCTCACTAATTGTCCACTTGATATTCACTACAGACTCCATCGGGCAGGACTGGACACAGTGGATATGACCTGTTCCCACAAGAGAACACTAAGGGTCTCGGGGTTAGGGACAGAGGTATCTGCATGGACGCTGATGCATTCAGACGTTTAGCTCCAGATTGTGAACACATCACTAGCACGATGGGTCAGACAGCTTCTGAGTCTCGTAGCATAAGCAGACTCAATGAAGTTCTTGGGTTTGGGACAAGCAGAAGGTGGAATCATCAAGAGTAAAGCAACTGTAACAAGTGGCAAATGGGCATGTGTCCTATAGACTTCAAATCATTATGAGGGAAGTGGTTCTAAAGGTATAACCAGGCAAGATATGTATCTATCAAAAGCCATGAACACAGCCATGGCAAGCAAAATGTAATTAGTTTCCCAGGGTTTTTCTGAGAAATTTCTGAGTCACACAGGATTCAGTGAAGCATTGGGGTTTGAATAGGGACAGACACTCCGGCAGCACCTTCGTTCCCTTCTGAGAATCAATCCTGCATTGACAATGCATCCAACGGAATCATATTATCCAGAGAAGTATAAATGCTAAGATGATAAAAAAAATCAATGGACACCCTTGCACCTTCAAAGCTTTCTTTTCAGTATTTAAGTAGAAGCAGTGATTATTCCTAGAATTTTTAGGCTGACAATGATTACTTCCCACTTTTTATAAGAGCTGTAATTTAATATTTTATTCCAAACAAAATATAGTAATAAACATAAAATCAGATATTGTTTCTCTTTTTTAGTATACTGGCAGTATGCATGGATGGTCACTGAAATAACATCAAGAACTTATCTTAATATAATGATTCCTGAAAGGGATTTAGAATTAAGCATACATAGCTCAAAACTGAAACTCACTACCATACAGTCGATGTCAACTCATAGCGATGCTATAGGGGAGGGGAGAGCTGCCCCTGGGGCTTGCTGAGACAGCAGCTCTGCACGTGAGTAGAAAGTCCCACTTTCCTCCCAAGGAGCCAATGGTGGTTTCACACTTGAAGTTCGCAGACCAGAGCTTACCCTACTACTTTACCAGAGCATTCAAGACAGGGAGATGTGAATAACTGGCAAAACTTAATAAACTCAGGTGAGAATACATACAGCCTTAAGCATGAGTATATTTAAATCATTGTTCAAAAATAAAAGAAACGTCTTTCTCAGGATCACTGAACTATAAGTAATCTCATTATTATCAGTGACTTTTCCACAAAACGAACCCTAAAGGTACAAGGTCAAGGTTATGGAATTGATGGGGGAAATTTTCCTAATAAAATTCTATAGGCTTAGAGGTTAAATTTCTGGGAAGTAAGTTTTCCAAAGGCTATGTGAGCTACAGGGTAAGTCCTAAGTCCACCTATGTGCCTCCACATAAATTCAGCCTTCTTTGAATCCCTCTGCCCATTAGCCAGCAGTGTGAATAGCTTTGTCTGCACATAAAATACATCAGAGAGTGAATGACTGCCACCACTCCATCCAAGGAGAAGTGGCATAGCCCTCACAGCCTTTCCAGAGTGTGCACTGAAGTGGACATTTAAATTCTAGAGTCCAGTGATCATGAGCCAGTCATATCCTAACTGTTTAAGCCAGTCGTGTAAGCCCCTTAGTCGAACATACTAACTATATCCCAATGGTGATTCTGCTCTTGTTTCTCTAGTCTTACCTGTAACTGTGATGTATTGATCTGTGACAAAAGTCATGCTTTTGTGACCATTTTCTTTGCTCTTTCATGTCCTAGTTAAGTCTCCAGATCTTTGCAAAACTTTGAATGACTTAATGACCATATGTTAATGGTTTCTCTCATCTGGATGATGTAACTTTGCTCTCATTTTTTTCCTGTTTACAATTTAAGAAATATTCACTTTGAATTACACATGAGGGTAGGGGTCACTTCTGTACCAGAAACCATGAGCTTTGAAGAATTAGCAGGTGCGTTGTCGTGATTGGGGTGGGCGGGGGGGGATCCTCTTTACTACTTTCCTGACGTTTCTCTCACCAATGTAGTTTTCAGATTTTTTATAACTTCCTTCTAGTAAATCTCCATAATTTCCCTGTATCCCTGGACAAAGCCTATCAAGATTACCCCTTGGGAGTAATAATTATAAAATTCATAGCTTTCTGAGCTGGTCTCTCTGTTTTGAATTTAACTGTCCCTATAGATTCTCTTAGAAGTCACTGTTTTGATTAGACACGTTTTAGAAGGCACACAGATGAGACTGAGAGTAAGATGAGTATATGATGGTGAGAGTCTGTCCGCGGCCACCAGAGACGTGATGACACCTCTTTGATGTGGGATGAACCCAGACCTGTGTGAACTGGAGCCCTAGCAGCAATCCTTACCCTTGTATATAGTATCCATAGCGGTGCATATACTATATACATGTGTATATATAAACTAAATATCCAATACAAGGATAGTGTGTACGAGTATATAATAATATATATTATTTGGAGTATGGTCAGCGTGCATTTCAGATGTTAGGCTCTGTTTAATAATCTCAACCTTTTCAATGAAAGTATGGGAGACAGGTTTCAGAAGACATAGGAAATGATTTTACAATAGAAAAACAAGTGATTTTGACTGAAATTTCAAATCCAGAAATTTAAAAATATGAAATAAGACCTGAGAAATATTATTTTTACCTCTCCTCTGGGCACAGTTAAACAAGTCTCAACCACAGTCATAGAATGTTGATATCTGATCTAACACATTGCATTGTTTAAAGAATAATCAGCTTTAGAATAGGACAATCAAACATGGAAATGCTATCTAATTGGTTCCAATGAGCACAAAACAGTCTAATTTCAGTTTCTTGACCTCCTCAAAGCAGTGATCAAACTGCCACAGCAATGGGCATCGTGCTGATGGATACTTAGCCTCCTGAATGAAGAGCGCTCCATGAGCCTGGACTTGGGCATAAACCATTCCTTCTCTTTCCAAAGGCAATCAGAAACGAACCTCTCCTGAAGACAGAAGCATCATTTTAAAAACAAACAAAACCATTCCTGCTAGGCTCATGCTAATTATGGGAAGAAGATGAACTTTCTCTTACATTCAAAGATTTCTTGTCTTCTGACTTTAACTATTTATTTTAATGTTCAAAGCTAGGACCTGGTGTGATAGTTGGGGATATTCATTGCTACTGTCAGGTAAGGTTAGTTAGTTAATTGTTGCACACACATAGAGGAGTGAAGCATTTCTCATATGAGGGCTTCATAAAGATGGAGTCCCATGATTTTTTTGGAGCTCCCCTTTTATTGGTTTGAAATTACTGAATGCCATCATCATGACAACAGCATTTCATAACAGTTGAAACAAAAAATCTGATATAGGCCTCTTCATAATCTGTCACAATTTCATTTATTTAAAATATTTTTCATACATATGTTCTTTTTCCACCTTTAAAAATAATAAATCATTTTATTGGGGGCTCTTAAATATATTATTACAATCCATAAGGCCAATTATATCATGCAGACCCATATAAATGTGGTCATCAACAATTTCAAAACATCATCTTTTTCCTTAAACCTTTTGTTATTAGCTCCTCTTTCTTTCCTCCTTTGGCCATCCTGCCACCCTCAAGAACCCTTAATATATTATGAAGTCATTATTATTTATACGTATCTGACACCACCCATTTAATCCCTACACCAACTATCCTGGTGTTTGTCCCTCTCAAGGGGTGTTAATCCACCATCATCACTATCTGTTGCCCTTTCTCCCACTTCCCCTTCTCTTCCCTTTCCTGACTCTCTTGGAACTGTTACTCTCATTACTAATTTTGAGGGATTTGTCTATCCTGAATTCCTTCTATTTAAAGCTCTTGTCTATACCGTGAATGGACACCGGTCTAGCAGAATTTTTACAGAGAAGGACAGAGATCATAACAGTGGAACGAAGAAGGATTAAAGAATGAGCCAGTCAGGGTGCAGTATAACACAGATGAAACATACAACTTTCCTCTAGTTCTTTAATGTTTCCAACCTCCCCCCACCTCATCATGATCCCAATTCTACATTACAAATTCAGCAAGATCAGAAGTTCTACACTCGTATAATTAAGAGCTGGAAACATGGGAAATACAGGACAAATAAATCCCTCAGGACCAATAATGAGAGTAGGGATAGAAGGAAGAAAAGGGAAAGGTGGGGGAGGAAGGAGGAACTTATCACAATGATCTACATATAATTCCCTGCCTGGGGGATGGACAACAGAGGAGTGGGTGAAGGGAGACATTGGTCAGTGTAAGAAATGAAAGATTAGTAATAATAATCTATAAATTATGAAAGGTTGTGAAGGAGGGAGGGTTGGGAAGGGGGAACTGATACCAGGGGCTCAAAAAGAAAGCAAATGTTTTGAGAAAGATGATGGGGACAAATGTACAAATGAACTTGCCACAATGAATGTATGTATGGATTGTGATAAAAGTTGTACGAGATCCGCCCTCCACCCCTAAATAGCTAGAGAAGTATTGTGTGTTTTGTTGGTGCTAAACTGCTCCCTGACTATATCTTTTGTGTGGTCTCTCTGTGTGGGAATGTCCAATTGTCCATGAATGGGCTCTGGGTCTCTACTGTGACCCCTCTCCATCACCTTGGTGAAGTAGTTTATTTTTGAACTTCTAGTGCCTATTCCCCATGACACCTTATGATTACCCAGACTGGTGTACTTCTTCCATGTGGGATTTGTTGATGTCCTGCTAGATGCCTGTTTGCTTGGTTACAACCTTAGTAGCTGTGCACCCTCTGCTTTTTGCATCATGTTTGCTTATGCACACAGTGTGTCGTCAGCCCCAAACTACATTTTAAGAACCAAGTGTTCTTGTGTCGAGGGGAAACATAAGTAAAGGTCCAGAATCCATCCATGACCCCAATGTTCTGCCATATAAACATTCGCGTCTGCTTGTACCTCTAAAAATAGTTTTGCTTCCTTGTTCTTTCCTGTATTTCCTTTGACATTCCTCCTTTCCCACTCTCACGCTCATCCTCATCGTTTGCCTCTCAGTCATTCCTCTCAGCTCAATTACAGCAGCTCCAATGCCACCAGGAATGTTACACCTCCCTCACCATCAGTATTAGACCCCTAGTGTTCTTATGTCCACAATGCTATTTTCCCAGTGTTCCTACCTCCCACCTCCTCTTCCTTGAATTTCCCCTCACCCCCTACCCCAACCACTGGCCCCATTACTTTATCCTCAGGCTTTCTTTTATCTTTTACAGATAGAGCAAAAACAACCAGACAAGACAAAGCAAAATGTCAAAGAAGAATTAAAAAAAACAATTAACTATGCAGAGCTCCAGGTCTGTGTGCTGAGTTCTATGACTATCTCCCCACCGGTCCAGTAGAGCTTTGGGTACTACCCCTCTGAATCTGAAGTCTTTTCAGGTTTCCTCAGGGGCTTCCTGACTTGGATCCATTGCTGACCTGTTATGTTCCCTCCCTGGTTCACCATCCAGTGTGAGGATAGACCAGACTCACTCTTCACACTGTGTCCCCCATCTTGTCCTCTGTAGCACTTTGCTCTGATGAGGGGACGTCATGTTTCAAACTGTTGTCAGCGCTACCGTCCCCTTTGCGTCTTAAGAACAGGGACATCTTCCTCAGGTATACCAGAACTAGGTCTGGTTCCTCACTCTCTCTTTTTTCTTTTTTAGTTTGCTCTCATGTAGGTGGGGCGGGCCAGTCCCTCTCCCCAGTCGGTGGCTTCAATGGTGTCCTCTATAGCACATACTTCTAGGGAAGGGGTCGGCATAGCTTGGATGGGAAGCCAGTGTCCTTCTTTGTTAATCGATTGTTCCATGTGACTACATTGTCTTCAAGATTTGGCCTGTCATGATGAGATGTCTGCACTCACACTTTCTCTTCTGTGGAGACATAAACAAGACCCTCCCCATGAGTAGATTAGTGCTCTGCTTCCCCAATACCATTGTTTTTTTTTTCTCTCCCCCATTTCCTCCTTCTTAATGTTGGAATGTCATGTGCATCCTTCGGTTTGGTCTGTCTCCCATCTGAGTGCTTTTACCTCTGCCCACAAATGATGTATCAAGTGACGTTTCCTCTGTACCCATTGTGCTGAGTGATCTTACCTCAGTGGACTCACATATATGTTCTCTTATGATAGATCTTCAAGGTTTAGCTAGTTCTTTTGAAAATTTGAAGAGGATCATGTAAGATTTTATACATTTATTGCTTGAAGAAGGATGTGTTTTTATATAACCTATAAAATATAGTGTATAAAGTTTCTGTGTTAAAAATTGCAATGATAGAAGAGACCCCATTCACAAGACTTTCAATAATGTGTCAGGCTACTAGCTTATGTAATTTCCTATAACACCGATGGCAATTACTAATAGTTATAGAACTGGAGACTAATGCAGTGACAACAAAAAAGTTTCTCTCAAAAGCAGAATAGACAAATTGAATTAGTTAAATAGCTAGAGCAGAAAAAGGAAGAACACTTTTGTTTCTTGATAAACTCCCCAGCTTATTCCCTGAAGCATGAGATTTGAGTGGTCATAGACAATAATATTGTATGGCTTGCAGAACTATAAAATACCCTTGGCATACCCATTTGAAAAATGTGGCTGTTGACATTTAAATGAATCTGTTAAGATTTGACCTGGAAAATTATAGTCAATTCTATGCACTTTATTACTAGAACAATGCATCCAGAATAGAGGGAGTTTGGAAAAGAGTAGCACAAATGATTAAAGTGGAAATTAAAAAGAGGAATTTTTAAAGAGGCATTACTGGAGTGAATAATTAGGAAACAGAGTAAAAGACATGCTCTCTTTGAAGAATGAGGATATATGTGTGTAGTTAAATTGAACTTACATTCAAGGCTTCAAATAAGTAGGGTCAAACATGAAGATTAAAGATGACCACACTTTTGTTTTTTGAATGCCTATTTTGTAAGATATAAGAAGATATTGTAGTATATTAGTATGGCATGACATATAGTGAACTGTAAACTCCCTGCTTTAAGGGTATCACTTTGCTTTGCTTGGTTTTAATAAGGGCCCCTACTAGACATAATATCTTTTTAATACTACATGATTAAATATCAGACATCATGATGTATCTTCTCACCCTACCTACACAATCTGGATGTTGAAAAACCTATCAGACAAACTGAGTTATGTGAAGACTGCAGCATCAGAATGAGAGGAAGGCTGATGACCAATCTTTGTTATGGTACAACGTGTTTGGTCAAAGTGAGGAGGACTTGAAGAGTTGGCTGGGGAAGATCAAGGATGGCAGATTTCAATGTGGCTTACAACTCAATAGAGAGAAAACCTCGACTCCTCACCAATAGACCAATCAGGAGCGTCATGATAAAGGAATCAAAGATGAAAGTTGCCAAGGCTTCCATCTTGCTTGGACCCACAATCAATGCTCATGGCAGCAGCATTCGAGAGATCAAAGGACTCACGGCATTGGGTCAACGTGCTGTACAAGACCCGATTACCATGATGAAAAGCAAAAATGCTATTTTAAGGACTAGGGAGGACCCGACTCCAGCTCTGGTATTTTCAATTGCCTTGTATGTATGTCGCAGTTGGATTTGAATGAGGAAGATCTAAGAAAACATCTATGTACTTGAACTATGGTGTTGGTGAAGGATATTGAAAGTACCATGGATTGCCAGAAGAATAAATCGATCTGTCTTGGAAGAAGTATAACCAGGATGCTCCTTAGGGGCAAGGATGGCCAGACTGTCTCACATGTATTTTGAACATGTTATCAGGAGAGAACAGTCCCCGAAGAAGGACATTATGCTAGCTAAAGTGCAGGAGCATTGTAAAAGAGAAAGGTCTTCAATGAGACTGGTTGACAATGGTGGCTGCAACAAAGAGTTCAAACAGGAGAACTATTATAAGAATGGCCCAGCACCAGGTGGTGTTTTGTTCTGTTATATATTGGGTTGCTATGAGTCGAATGACAGCAGCAGCAGCAACAACAAAACTAGCAAAAGATAACTTAAAAATTGAAAGGATTCTAAGTTCTTTGTCCAAATTAAAAATTACTCGAGTATTTTCAAAACCAAAGATGTCAATAGAGAGTATTCCATTTCCTCTTAAGAAGTGGTGGCTTGAGTAAAAGGTTCTGTTTCCCTACTTGACATTTCTTCACAACATCCCATCCTATTGCGTTCACAAGATAAACTTTATGAACAAATTTGTATCAATTGCAGTTAGACTGGAGATACAGTCACTAACTAAGATGTGTTGTCTTTTCCACCACAAGGGGAGCTGACTCCTAAGCCACTGCATGAAAATGAGACAGTTAGGAAAACCGGAGTCGGTGCCGACCACGTCCTACTGCTGGATGCTCCTGTCTTCCTCTCAGAACTTTCTCCTCTGGTGGCCAGCCCTTCCTTGAGCACATTAATCCATATACAGATGAATTCCCGAGCTAAATTTTCTAATTCTTCATAATTATTGTATTATGTTTCCAACTGTCTACTGGATTCTTTCACTAGCGTATTCTGCCAGCATCTAAACATGAAATGAGCTCCCAGTATATACATAATGTGCCTTATTTAGATCATCAAAGAAAGGATCTGGAAAGATTGTTTGGAAAATTAATTAAAATATAATATATTTATATAAAGACATCAACTATAGAGAGTATTCAATGATAAGGGTGCATTCTCTTAAGTCAATTACTTATAGTGGGTATTTAATTAGACTTAATGGCTTAAAAAAATTTGGTATCAGTCTATATTTTGGGGGGGGGGCATCACTGCCCTCTGGTGGTGTTGGGCACTACCCAGTGCTGCTCCTGAGAGCCACCACTGGATTTGATCTGCCAAACCCGTGGGCCGCCGTCCCACACTCAACCACTTATGCCACCGGGGCTCAGCAAGCAGTGTATATATTTTGTTTGTTTTTGTTTTGTGGGCATCACTGCCTCTTTTGGCTGTGGCCACTACCCAGTACCACCTCCGAGAGCCGCCACTGGATTTGAACCGCCAAGCCCACGCGCTACAGTTCTGCACTCAACCACTTACACCACCAGGGCTCAGCCCTATATATATATTTTTTTCCAATCATTTTATTGGGGGCTCATACATCGTTTTTCACAATATATAAATAAGCATACTCATCAAGCACCCTCTCATGTCCACTTCTATTATTGTTCTCCAATGTCCACCTTTTCCCTTAAGCACCTAGTACTGGCTTTTCCATTCCTTCCCCTCTTCCCCTGGTCTCTCCTCCCCTCCAACCCTCAATAGTTTATACATTGTTATTGTTTTGTCA